>ML797292.1:458370-470751 GCA_009831015.1 Picea engelmannii | reverse complement strand
AAGTCCAAAGTTCTTCAAATGTCGGGTACTCCTTCCTTGTGTTCATGCTTGCGGAAAATGCATCCCATGTCTTGGGAAGACCATTGAGTACTATGTTCACCAATTCCTTTTCTGAAGTGATCTCTTCAATAGCTTGTAGTTGATCTATTAGCAGGGAGATCCTTACAAAGTATGATGTTATGTTGTCGTCATCATTCATCTTCATGCCATAGAGCTCATTCTTCAAACTCATAACTTGTCCAATGTTTCTGACTGAGAAGAGATTTGTTAGGGCATCATACATCTTCTTCGATGAGTCAAGATGGGAGATGTAGGGTATCAAGTGGTCTTTTATAGAATCCACTATAATACTCATGGCATTGATGTCAACGTCTTTGAACTTCTCCATAGCTGCAACGTTCTGCGGTTCCTTCTCTTCTCCTTCTTTAAACTCTGGCTTCACGATCTTTCCTTTCACAATATCCAACACTTTATTCTTAGCAAGAATGAGGTCAATCCTTGTCTTCCATGCTCTGAAGTTAGAGGCTCCATCTAGTTTGTTCTCAGACTTCATAGAGTTCGTCATGGCTTKCTTAACTTGGTCAAACCCTAGATTTGACCAGAAATCCAAACTTCACGTCTTGGCCTTCTGAGAGTACCAGGAGATGCACTGGGCTAGGGCGCACTGATCTATTCAAAGATTAGGTCAATATCGTCACTTAAGGTGCCTCGACAAGAGGTTTAGGGTTTCTGCAACTGTATCTACTAGTAACCCTAGCTGTAGTGCTTCTGGAAACTGCCTCTGCTAGTAACCCTAGCGACAATACCTCAACGAGCTCAATGTCTACTGGCTATGTTTCCTTCTAGTGTTTTAGGTTGACTGAAGGGGTGTGGGCCCATAACCTATTAGAATATAGAAGATGGTGTGCTCGTTTTACCATTGACGATACCTTCGTCACCCAACCATAGGCTGAAGCCTCCCTCCGAGCACCTTAACCTTGACTGAGAATCCCTCTGGAAGCAAACCCTAGGCTAGATAGCCAAATAAAGGGGTAGCGCACCTCTCTCCAAGAATAACGCAACACAAAAGACTGATCAGATAGTCCCAAACCCTAGCCAAGAGATGTTCAAGCCAAAACTGAGAACTTGTTGCTGCTGCAGCTGTACCAGCTCTTACTCCAAACCTGCACACCAGACTGCAACTGCAGTGCGCACCAAACTGCAGAACTGCAATTCTGAGATGATGCAAATGAGAACTGGCACCCTGTATTTATAGTAGATCTGTCAGTTTTGCTGGGGCCGATTTCTCCTTCTGGATAAGTGTCTATTCAGTATATTATTATTATTTCTAGTTGACTTCTTCTCTTCGAGGCTAATAACTTAATATAAATTATCTTCTTGAGCCGACAAGGCTTCTAGGGTTATTAGCCAACTCATTAGGGTTTCTCTTGCTTCCCGGAGTCTTCTATTATCGTCAGGTTCACACGTGGGGGTAAATACCTCCCGCAGCTACCATAATATTAATAATAAACTGGTTCTTTTTAATGTGAGGGATGTAGGCGTTTGGTCCTCACTTCTCTTTGTAACTCTTTTTTCCTTATTTGATAAAATTTTGTGTCCGAGGACACTTCTTCAACAAAAAATGAGAAGAGGAAGAGGAAGAGGAAGAGGGAGAAGTAGTGGAAGGAGAGAGAGATATGGAGTGGGAGAAGAAGATGAAGGAGAATATGGAGAGAGGGAGAGGGAGAGGAAGGATAAGAGATAATAGGAGGGGGATAAAAAAGAGGAGTACAAGAGAGGAATGGGGAGGAGAGTGGAATGAAAGAAATAAGAAGGAGAGAGGGTAGAGAAAGAGGGAGAGGAAAAGAGGAATATAGAGAGAATTAGGGGAAGAGGAAGGGAAACCCAAAACCCATCTATTAAAATTGTTATCCCCCATGCCTAGGGATAACTAAGCAGATGATGTCTCGAGGCCCTTAGGGTGCAGACATGGAGTACCGAGAGGTAGATGAACAAGCAGAGGCCCCTGTCATACCACACATCACCATCCAATCTATGGTAGCAGAGTCCACCACACCTAGCTTGGCTCGCAGAGGACGAAAAATCTTGCTCCAAGAGGTAAGAAGTCCAGTGTTGTGGTAAGTGTCATTCTAATAAATGAAGCATTTGAACATGTTGCAAAAATTCCTTTCTTGATTTTGAAACGTTTGCTTGGAAATTATGCCTTTTACCTTGTTTCACCTTGGTGGTTGACATGGTTTCCTAGTAAGTGGCCACCCTCAACGAAAGGGTTGCTATTGGGGGGTCTCCTTGAAGGGTTATCGAGCCATTCCTGCTCATACTTGCCACTTCCCATTACTTCTTCCCCTTCATTTCCCAATCTTTTAGGTTTTTGGACTTATTGGCCCAAGAAGGGCATGTACCTTGTTTCATGGAAAGAAGGGGCTATTAGGCTCAGAGGTGCCCCAACAAAAAACATCATGCAATAAAATCTCTCCCTGGGATCCCAAGAGAAATGAAATGCCTCTTCAAAAGAAAATGAGGGACCCATGAAATAAATAACTAATTGATCAATCATGCCTTCCAAGGTAGAGCGTTTGTGGGCTATGCATTTCCTTTTAGTACCCCTTATTGTCTTCAACTTGGAAAAGCATGTAAACCAAGGTAGAGCGTATGTGGGCTATACATTTCCTTTTTAGTGCCCCTTATTGTCTTCAACTTGGGATCACGTGCAAAATATATAATAAAGGGCTTGGAAAAGTATGCTTTAAAAACAAAAAGAGGAAAAGGATGTAGGTATCCCTCAACAAAGGCACCCATAAATGACACAATAAGAGCCCTTGTATGTCATGAAACCTCGTACCTAGACGTCTAACCCCATCCACCTCACATTCACTACATGACCTAGAGAGGATTCTCCCTAGGAACATCCCCTACTCGAGGAATTGATTCACCCAGTAGGTCACCATGACAACCCTCCCATACTTAAATTCGGCATGTTGTATAAGGTCTTTGAGCATTTGTTTATTTTGAAAAGGGTGTATTTGATGCACATGTTCGGGTGGTTCTTTTATTAGATATGGCTTTCTTGGAATGATATTGTGACTTGTGGACCCTTGGAGGGCGAATTTGTTTGTCTTTCCAAGGCCTTGACAGGTGGAAGTCTTTTCATTAAGGCACAAGGTCACTTGGACCTTCATTTGGGGCATGAAGCCCACAGGTTGGATGATGTTCCCCCACTCTTTAGACACATGGGAGAAGGAACATTTCCTTTGGAGGCACTTAGACACCATGAGGAGATCACACTCCAACTTCTTGCACCCAAACATTGGCCTTAGGATGCCAAAAACGTCACATTTGATGCCCTAGACGTCGCATGGGCTAGGGTTTTGATGGGTTTTTCATGGTTCATGGTGGTGTAGCTTGGTTTGATGGAGAGAGAGAGACTTGACACATGTTAGAGCACTTGGTGGCATGATTTATTGCCTTTGGAGGCCCCATGTCCTTCATCAAAGGCTCAACGTCTCTCCTAGAGACCCTACGTCATCATTTAGGGCATGATGTCACCCCTAAAAGGGGATTTTCTTTTTGTAATTTTGAATTTTAAATTTGTAAAGGAGAAAAGAGGAGGCTGGCCTCTCTAATTTTTTGTTCACATTTTGAATTGTGGACAAATGGGTTTTAGGTGACCTCCTATAAAAAGAGGTCACTTCATTGCCATTTTGAATATAACTCACTTGAGAATTACATACTTGTTGGCTAAAATTTTCGCCCTACTTGGGAAAATCACATCTCTCTCTCTATTTGGATCCTAGTACTTGTCTTTTGGTGAAGGAAACTAAGGCATTATCTCTTGGATGTCTTGTTCTTGCTATTGTGGTGGAATATTCTTGGTAAAAGAGGGTTTCTTCATGCTTTTTTCTTGGAAATGGTAAAACATTTTTGCATTAATTGTGTCTTTTTCTTCTTGTTTCAAGCTAGACTCGTCTAAACCATTGGAGGAGTATAAAGGCAAACACCCTCCACTAAGATATATCATTATTGTTTTGGATAATCCACTTTGCAAAGGTTGCTAAGATGAGTAAAAAGGCTTACACCCTCCTAGATTTACCTTGCTAGTTTTGTTTGCTCAAGGGAGTAAAAAGGCTTACACCCCTAGAGAAGTAACACAACTAGCTCTTACACAAGAGACTCCATAACCCAATTGATTTGGCACTAGTCTAATTTGCATTGGAGATATTAAATCATTACATTAGTATGTGTGAAATGTTGAGATATTGCAATTGTTTAAGTTGGGATTGATTCTATGTGCTATAATCTTTATTGTGCCCTAGGGGTGTCTTGTTTAGCCTAATAATTCTTTTTGTTGTTATAAATAAATTCTACAATCATTAGGGCTGCTGCAAAATCATATTTTCTTCACTCATTGCTCACTATTCTACCGTTGAGTTTTGCTTACAAGTCATTATTATTAAACTATTTGTTATTGGCTATCATTTGGGTGGATTGCTTGTTAATTTTTGTGGCTAGAATTTGTTGTTGTGGCAATTGTTTGCTACAGCCACTTGGCCGTCACAATAAATTGTTGATAACATCATATAACAACCACTAATCGCCACCAAAATCTTGCTCTAATCATTGGAAGTTTTACTAATCATTGCTAGCTTTATTTATGATATCTTGTACTAGATTTTGGATGGTTAAATTTGTAGCTATTAATATCTTACGTTGTTTATTTATATATTTCCATACTGCTGTAATTTGGGACAACAAGGTTCCTTTCTTGATTCCCTTTGGTTTAAGGCTTTTTTATCCATTGTTTGTTTTGTTCTGGGCATGGCTAACATTGTTTTGCAAGTACACAATACTTGGCAACAATCTACCATCTACAAGGCTAATTCTTAAGCCGTAGTCCTCCTTCAAACTTGACCTATAGGGGTAATCATTTATCATCATCTCACTTTCCATCTCAATCTCCATAGGATCACTGAGATTCCCCCCTTATGGTGATTTCATCATCACTAAAGTGAGGGGAGTGCCTATCTTAGGTGACGGTGGGTAGGTACTCCCATATTTGTCACACTTCCATGGATTGGGTTGGGATTTGCCCAAGATACAAATTGTGTGATAACAAAACCCATATCCAAAACCCATATCCAAAACCCATATCTAAAGTCCCAAACTCAAATTCTATGTTCAAAACCGACATCACATTTTGTTTTAAAACTACGGATTTAAAAACAAAATAGTGGGGGATGACAAAAAAATTACTTGTTAATCCAAGAGATCCAATGATGCCCCACAAATCTCCCTTGCTTTCCCTTGTTGAGTGTCCCCATAGATCCCTTTCATAACTAGGAAGTTTTTCCCCATGCCCTCATATGAAAATAAATTGAGCGGATTGCCACCTTTTCAGCATATATTTGAAATGGACAACAACACCAACACAAATATAGGGTTTGCGACATTTTTTTTGTTTTTAGAATTCCTACATTGACCTTGTATTGTTTGTGCATAAGCTATCATGATTCTAACATAAAGCATGCATCATTCATCATTATCTTGGTCTTGTCTCAACTTCACAAACATATTATTACCATGTTGCCATGTGTCATATTAGTGTTATTTTTCATTTTATAATACAATGCTAAAACAAACAAACATGTCAAGATAAAATCATGCATAAGGCTCATGCTTAGGCCCTATACACTATGCATAAGGCTCATGATAAAATCATGGCGCCTTGACTTGAAATAACACCTCCATAAGGAATCTTTGACTAGTGAGTGGCATGTAGGCTTGATTATGAGGTTTTGTGAACCAACAATAGATCTTCTATCCCATAACATCAATCAAGGATAAAACCTAGGTTCTTAGGTCCTAAACACTACTCAGGCCCTAAACAAAGTGCTTTGAAAGGAATCTTTATCTCATGAATGCGATCTTAGCTTGATTCTAAGGTTTGATACACCAATGATGATTCTACTAGCCAAAGACTTTTTTCAAGGATGAAAATAAGGGGCTTAGTCCTTAAATCCCAAGATTGGTTTACAAGTCTAATTTAGTGGTTTGATGCACAAGGGGTAGTTCTCCTCACTCAAAACATGCTTCAAGGAAAAATTCGAGGGGATTGTACCTTGAATGAGTTATTTCTAAGAAACATGGGCCATGAATGTGGGAACAAATCATGAGATTTTCTCTTTGGATGGTATCTTTGGCACATGTGTGGGATATATGCTTGATTCCAAGGTTCAACAACAAGACATAGGCCTACTTAAAAGGTTTGTCACAACATGAGCATGTCTTTTGGCCTAAGACATGCTTCAAGGATAATTTTTGGTGAATTAGGCACTATACACTATTTCTAAGTAAATGTGCAAGGTCCTAAACAATTGTTTTATGGATTCTAGACCATGTATGTGGCCCTATACTACATCATAATCCCTTCATAAGGTTTTTTTTTTCCCAAGAAGTGTATACAAGCTCAATTCCAAATTATGGTGTACGATGGAAGAGAATCCTAGCCTAGGACATGGTATAAAGTCGAAAAAATAAGGACCTAGTACTTATACAAAAATTTTAAGGCACTCTACCCATGCACAAGTCCCTAGACTATGATGCTAGCTCTTTAAAGTGGGATATGGGATCAATTTTGAGGTTTGGTGCATCTAGGATGGCTTTACTAGCCCAATACATGATTTGGTACTAGAAATGAAGGTAATGAGCCCTAAATGATAGACCTACGGCCCATGTACCATGGATGGGATCCTAGACCACAAGATGGCCTTTTGGAATAAAATATTTGGCCCAATAGTGGGATAGAGTCCCAACTCCAAGGTTTAACACACTCTGGGTCACCTCACTAAGGACTTTAACATTTCCTTTGGCCTATACACCACTTCTATGGATTGTGGGTCATGCATGGGTGCATTAACCATTATAAGGGACCTACAAAAGAAAAAAATAGTGTAAAAAATTTAAAGTTTGTAGGTAATTGGAAAGATTTTAAAAATTGCAAAATGATAGAAGGGAGTGCAAATTGACCACAATGTGAAGGGATTGCAGGATTTATGAGAATTTTGGCTTCCTCATTGTTGAAAATGATAGCAGTGCGATGATGAATGTAAAAAAATATGTGGAAACTATGGATTTAGACCTGTAACATTTAATATATTTACACCAAGGTTGTAAATTCAATATCTGGTTAGCTAGTGTCACCCTATGTTACTTCATGGTTGGAAAGGTTCCATTATTCTATTAGGGAATCTATTTTAACTAAGTTATTTGTCTAGGCATCCAACAATACTAATTGATAAAGATGCTAAAGCCTAATGTACTATGTGTTTAAGCTCCAAGATTTATGAATACGACAGTTCTAAAGGGTATCCCTTGTAGATGAAAGTATTTTGGAAATGTAGAATTGTAATGTACACTAGTTGGAATGCCTTTAACATCATTGTTTTACTTGTATCAAAAATTTTGAATTGCTACCATGTTGTTCAACAAAGATATAAATTATCTTTTGTGTTTACAAGTCTAGAATCTTAATGAATATTGCACTATCTAATAATAGCTAAAATGGTAAGAGACCTACTTATTCATTGACCTAGAAACCATGCTAGGTAAGTTGCATGAACCACACCCTCAAAACCAATTTGAAGATTTGTGACAACTCTACTTCACTCATATGATATCAGAATGGGGTAAATCACATGTTGGAAAGGTATCAAGGTAAGATACAACTTGGAAAATTTAAATTCATATTATGAAGCCCAACAACATCGTTTTTAAACTATGAACCTTTACCACCAAATTGTTACCTTGAAACTTAGAATTGAGAAAATGAGGGCTCATTGGATTTTGTTTTTTAGAGACTATAGGGTATAAACGTTGGATTTTCTAAAAATATAACATAACTATTTTTATATTTGGTGCAATACATGGCTCACGTGAAGCCTCCCTAGGGACATGTGAAAGGGTGAAAGGCATTAATGTTGGAATTTTTGCAAACTATACTCACATCTAATGAAATTTGACTTGATCAACCTAGACATGTACTTTGCTGATATGGTAAGATTTTGGAACTCAAGAATCACCCAAGTAGAATTGGATATGGCTTTAAGTCTGGATTGGAGAAGCTTTGTAATCACATGGATACATTGAATAAAATAGTTGTATTCGTGTGTATGTAGAGAAATACACTCACACTAAACCAACTAGGAAAGAGAAGACATAATTAATCAAAATATAAATAATGACAATCATACACAATATATATAGATTTACCCTGGAAACCCTTAATCGGGAAAACCAACATACCTTGAGTGACTCTCGCTCTCTTGTTGTCTTATTCATTCATAGATTAAAGAGTTCCATGAATAACCTTGGTTCACACCCAAGACCAGTTCATCATCCTACTCTCTTACTTAAGAACAACCCTGCAACCAAATTGGATTACATCTACATGGCCCTTACACACCTCTCCAATCTGATATTTTGATCAATCTAAGATTAATCTTAAATAATATTACACCACACCATATTTATAGGCTTTAAAGCATGCAAAACCCTAATTCATGGAGCTTAAAAATGGTTACAAATCCATGTAGATGATTGGCTACAATCCTGTGAATCTAGAGATTATGTTACAGTCGACCTTCATTCAACGAACCTATTGTTGACATCTAGTCGGTCTTCCAGTCGGCTACCAATTGAGCATTCAGTCGATCATCTATCAACTACAATCAGCTCGAGTTTTCGATATGACCTTTGAATTAACTCGACCATCGACTTGAATTGACCATGTAGTTGATCACTCACCCAGTCAATCCACCTTGACTAGCCAGTCGACTGATTGTGTTTTCACTGCAAAGAATATAACAACCCAACATTCTCCCACTTGTTGACTTCTTTGTTGATACATGGGAACTTGAACTTTCTTTCACTAACCCATGGCAATGATGCCCATTACCTCTCTACACCAAGAGAACTTCACTGCACTTGCTTACTTGGTCTAAGAGTTTGAAATGTTTTTCAAAGTGTCTAGCTTCTCCAGTAGCACCGTCTTGCTTTCCAACATGTCTCTCACGAAATGGTATTGACATCAATATGCTTTATCCTAGAATGGTAAGCTGGGTTATTTTCCAAGAAAATTTCACTTTGACCGTCGCAACTTATCTTCGTAGCTTGTTGCTAAAAGCCAATCCATGAACATAGTTTATGCAGCGATATTACTTCTTTGCTTGCATGGGTGGCAGCCATGTTTTCATCTTTTGTTGCCGACAAGGCTCCATCGAATATCTTGAACACGTATCCATTGGTCAACCTTCTTCAATCAAGATTTCCAGCCTAGTGTCCGTCGACAAATCCATGTACATTCACTTTTCTATCGGTTCTAGGTTTCCCTTGATAACTGATCACATACTCTATTGTGCCATGCAAGTACCTGAACATTCTCTTGACAACAATCTAGTGCTCTTTCCCATGTGTCAACATGTGCATGCTCAATACTCCCACAACATGAGAAATGCCTTGTTGAGTGCATACCATTGTATACATCATACTACCAACAACACTAGCATAGGGAACACGTGCCGTGTCCTCTATCTCCTCCTATGTCTTTGGACACTGTTCAACAATTATTTTTACTTCTACATGAATTGGTACCTTTACCAGTTTCCAATCTTGCATGTTGAAATGCTTCAAGACTGTTTCAATATACTTTATCTAATTTAACCAAAGTTTTCTAACTGCCTCATCTCTCTTAATCTTTGTTCCTATAATGAAGTTCATAGCACTTAGATCCTTCATGTCAAACTTGGAGGATAGTTGCATATTCACCTCCTTTTTAACATCCATGTTGTTTCTGACCGACAACATGTCATCAACATACAAAGCTATATATATGAAACAAACGCCTAATTCCTTGGAATATACACAGTTATCAACCTTGCTTCTCACAAATCCAAAACTAAGGATGTATGTGTCAAAATTTTGGTACCACATCCTTGGTGATTGTTTTAGACCATAAAAGGTTTTTTTTTTTTTTTTTCCAGTTTGCACACTAGCTCTTTCTTTCCCTTTAAAATAATACTCACAACCCGTTTCATGTAGATTTCCTCTTACAGGTCCTCGTGTAGGAACGTTGTTTTCAAATCCTTAAGTGTCATTGACTAAACTTATACATAAAGCAAATATGACCTTATGCCTATGAAAATTGGCCTTTGGACATAAGTGTCATTAACTAAACTTGTACATAAAACAAATATGACCTTATGTCTAGCATCAGTTCAATCCTAGCATCGAGTTGAGTATCCGGTATTAGTGCCCTTTCAACGGTTTTGTTAGTATCAAGCAAAATAGGCACCACTGTCCTAGTTCAAGGATCAAGCTTGTATGATTTGATTGTGAATCGAGATTGTATTTTAAGCATTTTCAATGATATGTGAACTTTATGCATCTCACCATTTCACTTGACATGAACATTGACCTTACCATGCACATATGTCATTAATTTTAAAATTTGTAAAAACAGATGTGAGAAAATATCACAAAATAAAACCATGACATTGTTAGAAGTCATGATTCCCTAAATGAACAAATCCTAGAGGAGATGGTATCTATCATGACAATACCTGGATGTTGCAATTGATAGATGACAGAGAATGTGAACCGTTCAACACTATGCATGAAATATTTCACCGTAACTGAGTAGAAACCAACAAGATGGCCACATAATCTTACTGTAGCCACTCGTGACATCAACAGATAGAGGAGTAATTTGAAACTTTGTGATTGGGCAAAACTTCTTTGCACCAGTAATACTACTGCAGATTTATTTGTTTTTTTTGGCATTTTCTAGGAGTTGTTCTTGCACTCTCACATTGTAATTTTACTTGCTGTGTATTCTTCAGTAAGTTCCATTGATCTACTTTTGTTGTCATTTGTTGAACATTAATAAAATTATCTTATCCACTGGCGCTAATATAACCATATACGTAGGTTGTTGAAATATTGTAACTGCAAAGAGTATTCTATTTATTATTGAGTTATTATTCATCAGATCAATCCCCTTTTGTGGATTGATCATGTTAGGCTTTGTACTTGACCAAATCACTTTTTGTAGATTAGTCAAACCCTAATTATATGTTGCTAATTAAGAAGTCACCCCCCAGGCCTAATTAAAGTGGTTTTAACCACTAAGAAGAGAAGTCTGCCCTGCCCAGTGAAGAGACACCTTTCCAGCGCTTGCCAGCTAGTATAAATAAAGGAGTCTAGCGCCTCAATTGTTAACTCACTCACTCACTCATCAAGTGTGCAAGTTTGGAGAGTTGTAGTTGGGAGAAGGAAGAGAGAGGTGCATTGCTCAATGTTGGATATTCTCTAGTGTTTTTGTTTATTGTCTTGGCTATCTATATTAAGATTTTTTTTGCTGGGTTTTCTCCCCCATGAAGGTTTCCCAGGATAAATGTTGTGTATCCTGTGATTGTGTTTCTCTCAGTGATCCTATCTATGCTATTATTATCTAGTAAATTGAAAAGAAACTTAATAGCCGCTCGAAAATTAACATGGTATCAAAGCTAAGCTGAAGAGAGCACCTTTCACTGGATAAGCAAAAACGTCACTGTTGTCATACAAGAAAATTAGGGTTTTTTATTGAAGAGGAATTTCAGCCTGAAACTCATCACGGAAGTGCGCCCTAGCCTAGCGATCTCATTGGCAGCTTGAGTGCACTTTTCCAGTGGATAGAACTCCCATAAAGTGAAACCCTAGTTTTCATTGGTACTAGAAAACCAGGAAACTAGAACCAGTACCAGAAGTACCAGTCCAGATTTCCGCAGGTCAAATTTGAAAGGGTAAAATTTGGATTTTCTGAAATCTGACTGCACCAGTCTACTGAACTCAGCCAAGCACACCTCCTCGTAAGTTCAGAGTTAATTTTTGAGCACTTTCATTTTTTGGTCATTTTCCCAGTCCCATGTCAAGATGTCTGCAAACACCAAGCTTGTTGATAAGTTAGAAGGTGTGGATAACTTCTCTGCCTAGAAGTATAGGATTGCACTCATTCTTGAAGAGAATGATCTTTCAAGATTTATCAAGGAAAATGTACTAGAACCTATAGATGCTGCAACTAAAGCAAAGCACCAGAAGGATATGGTTAGGGCCAAAAGAATCATTGCAGACTTTATTAAAGATCACTTGATCCTGTTGGTTGTGGAGCCTGATTATCTTCCTAATTCAGAGGTCCTTGCTTTCAGCAGTGTTTATACCCCATGAAGTATTTACACCCCAGAAGTATGTACACTCTTCCACGCGGGGGAGTGCAGAGGGGGGGTACCCCCTCTGCGGGGTCCGAGGGGTCCATCCCCCCGGCTGGGGGGTCTGGGGGCAAGCGGGCCCCCA
>ML797292.1:441376-452961 GCA_009831015.1 Picea engelmannii | reverse complement strand
CGTAAATCTGTGTCTCTCTTGTATTGTGTGTATTCTGTGTTTTCTGTTTCTGCATTTGTTTTATTTTATTGCTCCGCGGTCCTGTTTTTCTAACAGATCCCTCAAGTGGCCTCCAAAAATACTCGAAAAGAAATGTTTGATGCCCTAACCAGGATGTATGAAGGAAAGAATATCAACCGGAAGTTGAATCTAAGAAACCAACTGAAGAATACCAAGATGCAGAAAGGAGAAACCGTACATGACTACTTCTCTAGGGTTTCTCAATTTAAGGAACAACTAGAAGCAATTGGAGACAACTTGGATGAAGATGAACTCATATTAACAACTCTTAATGGTCTCACAAGACCTTGGGACGCTTTCATCCAAACTATTTGTGCCAAAAAGGAAAAACTACAATTTGATAGTCTTTGGGAAGAATGTGTCCAAGAAGAAGCAAGAGTAGCTAACCGAGAAGCAATACTTTCAAGGGATGAAGATCAAGCCCTAACTGCTCATGCTAAAGGAGGAAAGAAAATGTTTTATTTCAAGAAGGAGACCCACCTACATGAGGAATATCACTCCCCAAAGAGATTCAATCATTCTCACAAAGAATCTCACCTCCAAGGAAATTTCAGAAGTTTTAGAAAGGTCAAAGAAGAGAAAAGGACTTCTCATCCTTGGAAAATTCAAGGAAGTGTTTGGAAAATTCAAGGAATTCAAAGCCTTGATAGAGAATCTCTCTGAAAGAAAGATCAACACACTTGGGTCAGATAATGGAGGAGAATACACCTCAAAAGAGTTTGTAAACTTTTGTAAAGATGTCAAGATTAAGACGGAGCTCACCACTCCCTACAATCTTCAACAAAATGGTGTAGCAGAAAGGAAGAACATAACTATAATGGAAGTACTGAAGACTATGATCCATGATCAAGATCTTCCAATGCGCTTATGGGCAGAAGCAACAAGGACAACAGTGTATGTACAAAACAAATTATCCCATAGTGCACTTGGGTTCAAAACCCCCAAAGAAATCTTCTCCGGAAAGAATCTAGAAGTAAGCCATCTCAAGATATTTGGTTGTCCAGTGTTTGAACACATTCCAAAAGAGAAGAGAACCAAGCTGGACCCTTTAGGAAAGAAGGGAATATTTGTTGGATACTGTGAGGTCTCAAAGGCCTTCAAAATTTATATATCAGGTTACCATTACATTAAGATCAACAGAGATGTAACCTTTGATGAAGATGCAACACTCAAGAAATCAAGAATATTCCAACTTGAAGAAGTATATGAAGAAGAGCTTGTAGCTCCCAGAGTTGCAGAACCAGTAAGGGAAGCCACAGTTTCCTCTGATGATGAGATTCATGAAGATCATGATATGTTAGAATCTCAAGAACCTCCCCAGATGATGATCTCTAACAAGAGAAAGCCAGCTTGGGCGAGGGAACTTATTCAATATGGAGATAGGTATGGTGCCCCAGAGAGTACCATGAGACAAGTCAAGAAACCCAAGTCATTCTCCAGTTATATGGCTTTGATGTGTGATCTCTTAGAGAAGGAGCCTACTTGCTTTGAAGAAGACATTCAGAAGAAAGAATGGGCAGATGCCATGACAGAAGAATACCAATCCATTATAAAGAATGATGTATGGGAAATAGTTCCCAGACTGAAGAGCAAAAATGTGGTGTCTTCCAAATGGCTATACAAGATAAAACATGTTGCTGATGGAAGTATTTAGAAATATAAAGCAAGGTTTGTAGCTTGTGGTTTTTCTCAAACGGAAGGCATTGACTATGAAGAGACGTTTGCTCTTGTAAGCAAATACATTTCTATCAGAACCATCATAGCCCTTGCAACTGGGATGACGTGGAAGTTAACGAGATGGATGTGAAAACAACATTCTTGAATGGTGTCATTGAAGAAGTGTATATAGAACAACCCCAAGGGTTTGAGGTTGAAGACATAAAGACTCATGTCTACAGATTGAAGAAGGCTCTGTATGGATTGAAGCAAGTTCCTAGAGCTTGGTATGGAAGAATTGACAATTTCCTAACGAGCTTGGGCTTTACCAAGAGTAAAGTTGATTCTAACATTTACTTCATTCAAGGCTATGAATGATGAGTCTGTTATATTGTTGTTGTATGTGGATGACTTATTCTTAACTAAAGAATAAAATCTCATCATTGATTGTAAGAAGAAGCTCGTTGTAGAATTTTAGATGAAGGCCCTAGGCCTAATGCACTATTTCTTAGGTCTTGAGGTTTGGCAGAGCCCAGAGAAGATCTTCCTTAACCAAGGGAAGTATGTAGTTGAAATATTGAAGAGGTTTGATATGTTGGAGTGTAAATCCATGAATACACCCATGGAAACTAAGTTGAATCTCCCGGTTGATACTTTATCAGAATTGGTTGGTGCTACGCTGTACAGATAGATCATTGGATTGTTGATGTATCTGATGAACACCAAGCAAGATATATGTTTTGTTGTGAACACCTTGAGTCAGTATCTAGTAGAACCCAAATGTGTTCACCTTATTGCTGCAAAACATGTGATGAGATACCTTAAAGGTACGTTGGACTTTGGTCTCTGTTATAATGGATATTATGACTTCAGACTGATTGGTTATACCGATTTAGATTAGGCATGAAGTGTTTCTGACAAAAAGAGCACTTCAGGATGTTGTTTCAGTCTGGGGTCAGCAATGACTTCATGGCAGAGTAGGAAGCAATCTAGTATTGCTCTCAGCACAGTAGAAGTGGAATACATTGCTACATGTTCCAACAGTTGTGAATCCATATGGCTCTACAAACGTTGTTGACAGGTCTATTTGATCTGGAGATGGAAACAACCGTGATTCTATGTGATAAACAGAGTTGCATAAAGATGAAAGAGAACCATGTGATCCATGACAAGCCAAAGCACGTAGAAATATGGTATCACTACATTCGTGATATGGTGCAAAGGGGAGACATAAAGCTCCAATATGTTGGCATAGATGAGTAGGTTGCAGATGTGTTGACCAAACCTCTGTCTCGTGTAAAGTTTGAACACTTTTGAGACAAGCTTGGTATAGTCCGAAAGGACCTCCCTCGAAAGGGGGAGTGATGTTGATGATACTATGGTATCCTGACCAATAGCGAGTATCTCAGTTAGGATTTAATATCCTAGGGGACTGATCATCCCTAGACAGATCCAGAAGATCCAGTAAGGACGATCTGTCAGAGTACATGTGCATGTATATGCTAATTATGGTCATTAGTGGTAGCTCTGTTAGGATTTTTATAATCCTAGGGAATCTTATGATTCCTCGGTAGATCCCGAAGGTCCGTTAAGGACAGTCTATCAGAGTACCACGTCGTAGCTCCATTAGGATTTTATATCTTAGGGAATCTTATGATTCCTGGGCAGCTCCTTAGGGGCTCTCAGAGTACCACAAAATGTTGTAACACCTACCTCATTATGTTGCCCCATGATGATGATGATGTTGTTGCTCCAGCCTTTGTGCTGTGATGATGTTGTTGTTGTTGTATATGTTATTGATGATGATGATGTATTAGTGTTATACTAATTCATGTTGATGCAGATAATGAGGATGCTATTCCAGCTCCATGATGTGAATGATGATGAGAAAAACTTCCGATGATTTATAGATATGCCAGTCAGTGTTCCAGATGTTGTTGATGTTGTTGCCCTCTCTCTCCCCTGATGATGTTGTAGAATACTCTTCTTGTTAAGGGGGAGTGTTGAAATATTGTAACTGCAAAGAGTATTCTATTTATTATTGAGTTATTATTCATCAGATCAATCCCCTTTTGTGGATTGATCATGTCAGGCTTTGTACTTTATTAAGAAGTCGACCCTGAGGCCTAATTAAAGTGATTTTAACCACTAAGAAGAGAAGTCGGCCGACTCGGCCCTGCCCACTGAAGAGACACATTTTCAACACCTTACAACTAGTATAAATAAGGGAGGCTAGCACTTCAATTGTTCACTCACTAATTCACTCATCAAGTGCGCAAGTTTGGAGAGTTGCAGTTGGGAGAAGAAGGAAGAGAGAGGTGCATTGTTGTTGGATATTCTCTAGTGTTTTGGTTTATTCTCTTGGCATTGTATTGACTATCTATATTAAGGAAGTTTTTGTTGGGTTTTCTCCCCCATGAAGGTTTCCTAGGATAAATGTCATGTACCTTCTGATTGTGTTTCTCTCAATGATCCTATCTATACTATTGTTATCTAGTAAATTGAAAAGAAACTTAATAGTTGCTCTAAAATTAAAATAGGCAAACCATGATGATCAAATATTAGTAAACTGATTCATCCATCAAGCAAAGGGAGGGAAAAGGGAACCCATCCCAACCTCCAATATCAACACAGGGTGAGAGCCATCAAAGAATAGTCGCATCCCCCACTTGATTCATTTCACAAGCAAGAATGCAGCATAGTGCCCTTACTGGTATAACACAAGAGATTTTGTCAAGTGAAGGTTGATGAGTACTTTACCGGGTTAACCAGGACTTTATTAGGGATTTCCCAAGCCACACTGAGACGTCAAATGTGAATGCTTAATAAGCATGGAGCTGCATTTGACTCCGAGCCTCACCAACTCAAAATCATAAAATAGTGATGAAAGAATCGAACCACATCACCGACTCAAAATCGTAAAATAGTGATGAAAGAATCGAACCACAAACATGGTGGTTCATGAATGATATGATGCTTGGCAAGACAATTACCTCGGGTTCCGTAAGATCATCAAAATCTGGGGCACGCTGGTTGAAAACTGCTTGTGGTTATAGCCAAATGGATCCTTCTTCGTCCAACTCGGAAAGGTCGGTTTGAATTTAGCACTTAGTTCCAATCACCTTCTTTAAGAAGAAAACATGAAAAACAGGATGGAGGTTAGAATGATTGGGCAAAGCTAACTAATGGGACACCTGTCCCACACGTTTGAGAACTGTATAAGGACCATAAAATTTGGGCACCTGTTTCTGACAATGGTCAGCCTTGAGGGAAGTTAACTTGTAAGGTTGCAGTCGAAGAAACACCTGATCCCCTTCTGCAAATTGACGTTCAGAGTGACCTTGATATTCTTGTTGCTTCATGCAATTTTGGGCCATGACCAAATTCTCTTTGAGGGTACAGAGAACAACCTCTTTAACTATAAGAGTTTGGTCAACTACCTGGACCTTCGAGACACCTGGAAAATATGAGAGAAACGAAGTTGGATTTTTTCCATATACTGCTTCCAATAGAGTTGTGCGGGTACTTGTATGGTAAGAAGTGTTGTATCACCATTCAAATAGTGGTAACCATTGAGCCCACTGATTTTTCATTTCTGATGAAAAACACCTCAAATATGTTTCCAAACACTTGTTGACCACTTCATTTTGACCATCAGTCTGGGGATGATGAGCTGTGTTGAGATGCAATTGGGTGCCTTGGATCTTGAATAGTTCTTGCCAAAAATCTCTAGTGAAAGTTGGGTCACGATCAGAAACAATAGAATGTGGCATGCCATGAACCTTGAAGACCTGATCCAAGAAAAGTTGAGCCACAATGGATGTTGTAAATGGTTGTTGAAGAGCACATAAATGAGCATACTTGGAAAGACGATCAACTACCACCATGATGACTGATTTATTTCCCGAATTAGGTAATCCTAGAATAAAACCATAGAGATATGCCGCAAAATAGTAGGTGGAATCGGAAGCGGTTGTAGTGTGTCAGAAGATTTGACTATTTCTCCCTTGTTGGGTTGACACACATCACATTCAACCACAAATTTACGAACATCCTGTTTCATACCATCCCAGAAAAAAGAACATTTGACCCAATCATAGGTTTTGGTAAACCCTGAGTGCCCAACTCTGGGTGTAGCATGAAGCTCACAAAGTACCGTGGATTTAAGTTTTGAATGTGTACTTAAATACAAACGACCTTTGTATCAAATCTCATCATTAAGCCAAGAGTACCCTGAGGAGATTGGAGAATTGGACTGCAATTGTTGTATCATATGCGAACTTTTGGAATCTTGTAGCCATTCCTGGTGAACAACTTGGAGCTAATTTGGTACAATGAAGGAGAGAGAAAAAAGGGACTCTTCATCTTCATATTTTTTGGAAAGTGCATCAACAACCACATTGTCTTTTGCTTTCTTGTAAATGATCTCATAATCATATCCAAAGAGCTTAGTCACCCATTTTTGTTGCTCGGGGGAGGAAAGGTGTTGTTCCAGAAAATACTTGAGACTTTGATGATCTATCTTAATTTGGAAGCGTTTCCCCAATAGATAAGGGTGCCAGAGATACACAACATGCAGAATAGCCAACATTTCCTTTTCATAGATTGATTTTCCCAAATTTCGCTCTGACAATTGTTTGCTGGTAAAGGCCAAAGGCCAACCCTCTTGCATAAGGACAGAGCCAATTCCTTTCACGGAAGCATCACATTCCAGGACGAAGGTCTTTGTGAAATCAGGAAGGGCTAGGACTCGAGTGGTGCACATAGCCATCTTCAAGGTTTGAAAATCCTGAGCAGCTGCTGGAGTCCAAGTGAAATAATTCTTTTTAAGGAGAGTAGTGAGAGGTGTCGCAATCTTTCCATATTTCTTAATAAACTTGGGATAGTAACTTGTTAAACTAAGGAATCCACGCAAGCTTTTGAGAGTCTTTGGGTGATGCCAATCTTGCATAGCTTTAATCTTTTTAGGATCCACAATGACACTGGCCTTGCCAACAATGTGACCCAAGTACTTGACTTTTGAGGTGCCAAAATCACATTTAGATTGTTTGAGGAAAAGTTGGTGCTGCGAGAGTAGATGGAGAATTTGATCTACATGGGAAAGATGAGATTGCCAAGTTTGACTATAGATGAGAATATCATCAAAGAAAACTAAGACAAAATGACGGAGAAAAGGATGGAAGACATGATTCATGAGGCTTTGGAAGGTGGAGGGGGCATTACACAGGTCAAAGGGCATGACCAAAAACTCATAGTGACCCTCGTGAGTTTGAAAGGCAGTCTTGGGTATGTCAGCTTCTTGCATACGTATCTGGTGGTAGCCAGAACTCAGATCAAGTTTAGTGAAATACTGAGCATCACTGAGCTCATCCAAGAGGTCATCAATGATAGGAATGGGGAACTTGTCCTTGATGGTGAGCTTGTTGAGGGCATGAAATTCAGGACACATGCACCAAGTACCTTCTTTCTTAAGTAGCATTACCATAGGGGCAGAATAAGGTTTGGTACTGGGGCGGATAACACCCGCTTGGAGCAATTCCTGCAATATTTTCTCAATTTCATTCTTTTGGGAAAAGGGGTGGCAATAAGGGAGAACATTGGGAGGAAGACTGCCAGGAACAAGGAAAATGGGATGATCATGAACACGACAAGGAGGAAGACCCTGAGGGGTGGAAAAAAGAGATTGATATTTGGAAAGGATAGCTTGGAGGTCAGGATGCAGAAAGGGTGTCTCAATGGATTGAATAGAATGGAGTTGAGAAATGATACAGTAGTGGCCTTTCTTGAGGATCTTTTCCATACGATGGGAACTAATGATCTCAGGAGAACCAACTGTGAGACCTTGGAATTTATACTTTTGTCCTTCTTGTTGGAATTGCATGGTTAATTCCTTAAAATCCATAAGAATAGGGCCCAAAGTGCGTAACCATTCAACACCGAGCACAATGTCACAACCTCCCATAACAATGGAAAAAATATGAGATTTCAGTTGGTAATGTCCAAATTGAAGACAAAAATTTTCACACCGCCCACCACATTTCATGGACCCACCATTGGCTATCATGATTTGAAAATTATTGACAACATGAATATAGCAATTGGTTTCTTGGGCAATGCGACAATGAATAAAATTATGGGTGCTACCACTGTCAACAAGGATGATGACCTTCCTGTGCTTAATGTTTCCAATGAGCTTGAGCGTTTGGGGGGGGTGAGAAGCCAGTGAGGGCATGCAAGGAAATAAGTGGGTCAACAGGCTCTTGGGTGGCATCGAGAAGGGAGGGTTCTTCAACAAGGGGAACTGTCACATCCTCTGCAGGAACATCTTCTGAGATGGCCATAAATAGTTTTTGTTCCTTATACTTGTGCCCCGGAAAATAGTTTTCATCACAATCATTGCAAAGACCCTTCAGTTGGCGTTCAACCATTTCAACCCTAGTTAGTTTTTGGACCTTGAGGGGAGTAACGGGGGGGTTAGGATTAGCGGTTTGAGGGCGAGGAAAAAAAGGAGGTTTTTTGTTCTGGAAAAAAACAACTTGTTGGGCCTCTTTAGCATGTTCAGTAGCTTCCAACCAGGTGGGAGGGCAGGCCATGAGAACCTGGGATCGGATTTCATCCTTGATACCACTGATAAAGTATTCCTGGAAGAATTCCTCTGACATGCCCTCTGTTTGAATTAGAAGTGATAGGTACCACAACGATCAATGATTGTAGGGAAATATAATGGGATAGGTGGAAAAATAGGGAAATTAGGAAGGGGTCGGGTCCATTGAAACTATTGATTAAAGTTGCTTGTCATTGATGTCAACCCTTGAAGAAAGCCCCGTAGCACAAAGGTTGGGTAATGGACCCAAGATTGTTTGATGTAAAGATGACTTGTTATTGTCTTGTCATGGTTGATAATAAATAGAAATGGATGAACTCCAAAGTGGTCCCCTTATTGTGAAAGCCCTCACGGGAAGACGCTTTGCGGATTGAGTTATCCTAGAAGTATGGTTAGAGAACCCATGCTTATTTGTGGAATAATGAGATGAACGCCAATGAATTTTTTAGTGAAACTATTCTAGATGGATAATGCTTGTCATGCCATTTCTGGTGGTATGTGGAACATCACATAACTCCTCACAGTTAGAGAGTTATGGCCATGAGAAGTTGGAGAACCCAGGTTTGGGTAATGGAACCAAGTTTGTTTGATGGATAATGGTACGAGTTTTGATATATTTTCAGGTAATACTATTCTATATGGATAGTACATGTCATTCCATTTTTGGTGGTATGTGGAACGTCACATAACTCCTCACGGTTTGAGAGTTATGGCCTTACGAAGTTGGAGGACCTTCATATGTCATCTAGAAGCCCCAAAAGGTCAAAGTAGTCAAAGTGGTTTAAGAGTTTTTAAAGGTAAATAATAAAGTGAATTGATGAGTGCACTATAATTCAAAGTGAATAGAAAATCAATTATTTAAATAATAAATTTAATATAGAAATTAGAATTGGGTTAACCCTAAAATAAGGAAAGTGGGCAAAGTGACCTAGAAGATGTTTTTAAGGAAGCTACTTGGAGAGTATAAATAAGAGGCAAGACTCTCTCATTTAAATCAAACTTGAGCATATTGAATACCTATAGGTGTTTGAGGTAACCAAAGGATATATAAGCCGAATTTCTGAGGAAAGGTGTAGAAAAGAAGGTTGAAATTTAAGGAAGGATAAATTCTTTTGATGATGCTTTCTAAGGTGTTTCGGGTAAAAACGTCATAACTTCTTCATAACAGATCCAAATTTAGCAAGACAAAATGTTTTGGTTAGAGTACCGTCTGTAGTATGTTGTGTAATAGTTTCAGATCGATTCAACAAATCTTATGTGCGGGGCACACTCTACAAGGTCACTCTCTAGAATAATCCAAAATTCAACAAGGTATGCCATTTTTGCTATAACTAATTTTCTGAGAGGTTCCAAGTAGTGACACCTGGAGCAATTGTACAAAACACATTGAAGAAAATTTTGTATCAGTTTCATATATTTATTCATTACAGGTACAAAGTTATGATTATTTCAAGTGAGGGTTGTTGACTAATCCAAAACTAGTAATGTGAGACTAAACAAAAGCTTGATGTAAATGCTAGTCTCTTGTTGTTTAAAGTTAAGGAAGGTTTGCAGGTATGTGATCATATACACCAGGTCTATTACAGAGTTATAAATCATATTTGGATGATGAAATTGAAGAGGGCTTTTGGTTGAGGTACAAGTTGGGTACATGGTTGAGACAAGTAGTTGATGAGTTGGCACATACATGAGGTGTATATTTGATGATGTTGGTACATATTGATGAGTCATAGTTGATAAGTAGTTGACACATGATTGGTACATACTTGGAACATGGTTGGATGCACTTGTTTATGGTACAGGTTGGTGCATGGTTGATGCACTTGTTTATGGTACATGTTGATTACAGGCTGAGGTACAAGTTGATGCATGGTTCAGGTTTACAACGGTATATCTCACAGTGATAGTGTGACAGTGGTTCCATCATTCTACTTCTGCTTCGGGGCGGTTGGACGGGGCAAGGACAGGTGGTTTTAGCCACCTTCCGATTGTAGCCTCCTTCTGGTTGTAGCTAGATAATTGGTGAGTTGGAGCTTCCCTCAGGTTGTAGCCTGAGAAACTAGGGGGTTGGAGCCTCCTTCCAGTTGTAGCTAGAAAACAAAGGAATTTGGTGCTTCCAATGAATGTAATTCGTCAAGACATATAAGAAAAAGCATTCTGCGGTTTTCTCCCGATTTGGGTTTCCATGTAAAACATTGGTGTACTGTGTATGTATGTTATTGTTCATTTCTTATTTCTCATTCTTGGATAATAATTCTACATTGATATAACACTTGTATTATTTGGAGAAAAAGGATTATAATTACGCTATTACTGATTCAACCCCCTCTCAGTAATCCAACAATTGGTATCAGAGCCGATTCCTTTAGAAATTAGTTTAACCACTGAAAGGTAGATCATGGAGAGTACCAACTCATATAAAAATGGAATACCACACTTTGATGGACATAAGTATGTTTTTTGGAGCATAAGGATGAAGACATATATACAAGCACAGGGGTTTGAAATTTGGCAATCAATTGTAGATGGATACACAATACCATCAGTTCCACCAACAAATGACAAAGCAGTGAAACTTGGTCAGAAAAATTCCAGAGCTACAAATGCACTTTTGAATGGTCTCAGTGAAACAATATTCACCAAAGTTGCACAATGTAAATCCGCTAAAGAGATTTGGGAGAAGCTTCGAAATATTTATGAAGGAGATACAAAAGTCAAAGCAACAAAACTTCAAATTTACAGAGGTCAGTTTGAACTACTAAAAATAAAGGAAGATGAGAATATTGCAGCCTACTTCTTAAGAGTTGAAGAAATAGTGAATGCAATCATAGAATTGGGAGAATAAATCGAAGAGTTTGTAATTGTTCAAAAGATACTAAGATCTCTTCCTATGAGATTCAACCCTAAGATATCAACACTAGAAGAAAGATCGGATATGAACTCAATAAGCATGGATGAACTGCATGGAATCTTCACAGCATATCAAATGAGAACTGAACAGGAAAATCTAGATGTAAAAGAACTAGCCTTCAAAGCATCCAAAAGATCAAAGAAAAAGAAAAAGGAACAAGAAGAATATAGCAGCAACAATGACGTCTCGGAAGATGATGAAGAAGTGGCCAACTTCGTCAAAAGACTAAACAAGGGAACCAATGGTAAGTATAGAGGTAAGCTTCCTTTAATTTGTTTTAATTGTGATGGTATTGGTCATTTTGCTAACAAATGTCCTCATAAGAAAAAGAGAAATGATGAAGGTTACTCAAAA
>ML797292.1:430726-441326 GCA_009831015.1 Picea engelmannii | reverse complement strand
TAGAAGAAGATAAAAGAATTGAAGAAGCACTCAAAGAACAACTAGAAGAAAAGGACAAGATCATTGGAAACTTGGAAGTAGAGATTGTCACACTAAGAAAGGATATTCAAAAGAAAAATATGCAGAATAGCTCAAAAGTTTTGGATGATATTATCAGTAGTCAAAAATCTCATCTTGACAAGTTTGGACTTGGATACAATCAGAGAGAAAAGGGATCAATCTCCAAAACAACAGAGTAAGAAACAAATAAAAAAAGCTATGCAGAAACAATCAAAGGGGATAGGAAGATATACAAGGAAGATTACAGGGACACTCCTCCACCGAGTAGATTCATATTTCATAATCAACAACAAACAGATAGGACTCAAGAAGAAGAAGGATTCATAAGAGCAGCTTGTTTCAGAATATCTTCTACTCCAGGTATCAAACTATATTTTTTGTTTTATGTTATGCATGTAATAATTTTGGACATAAAGTTGTGAATTGTAGAGCTAACAACAAGAAAAATAACAACTTTGAGAGTCATACACAAAAGGGTTACTCAAGAAGACCTAGTGAAACACAAAGAATAAGTTACAACAGATTTGAATCTTTGAGCACTGAAGTGGAATGTTACAAATGTAACAATTTTGGACACGTGGACAAAAATTGCAGAATGGCAGTCCCTCCTAAAGAACCTCAACAATATAACAACAGTCACAGACAAGAACCTCAGAAAACAACATGGATAAGAAAGAAAGATCAGTATAGCAATGAAGAATACACAGTCGCTCTACAAGCTAAGAAGAAGAAACACGGTTGGTATGTTGACAGTGGGTGTTCAAAACACATGACAGGTGATAGAGACAAATTTCTTACATTGCGAAAGGAAAGAAATGGACCAGTCTCCTTCAGAAATGATAATTCTACCAAAATCATTGGAGAAGGCACAGTCTGAATTGGGAACAAGAATAAAAAGGCACAAAATGTTCTACTGGTAGAAGATATGAAACCTATCTTCTAAGTGTGATTCAAATGTGTCACCAAGATCATAAATTTACTTTCGATTCACAAAAGTGTGAGATAAGAAGAGAAGGTTCAAGGAAATTGGTCGGTACAACTGCAAGAACTTCAAACAACATATATGTGTTAAGTGAAATTGGAAATGAAAAAGTGTTGTCTAGGAAAGGAAGATGAGAGTTGGCTATGGCACAAAAGAATGGGTCACATGCATTTTGATAACCTTGTCAAAGTAAGCAAAAGAGAAGTAGTTAGATAAATGCGCCAGATCACGAAACCAACCAACACTTTATGCAAGCATTGTCAACAAGGAAAGCAAACACAGACCAGGTTCAAATCAAAGGAATATTCAACAACAAGACCACTGGAAATTGTGCATACTGATCTAATTGGACCAAATACAACAAAGGGCTTAAAAGGTGAGAGATACTTTATGTTATTAGCTGATGATTATACAAAAATGACTGTAGTTTTCTTTCTCAAGAACAAGTCAGAAGCTTTTGAAAATTTTAAGATCCTCAAGGAAATGGTTGAAAATGAGATGGATTCAAGAATCAAATGCTTGAGATCTGATAATGGAGGAGAGTTCACTTCAAAGGAATTTATGGATTACTGCAACAATCATGGAATAAAAAGGAAATTCTCCGTTGCTAGGACACCTCAACAAAATGGAGTTGTTGAAAGAAAAAACAAAACAATACAGGACAATACATTATATGTCTATCAAAAGAACAATCTAGAGGAAGATCCTTTTAGAAGCGGAAGCTTCTATTAGGTCTTCTTACATTGGACTTATTATTCCTTATTGCCAGGCCTTATTAATATTGACATTTATTACATGGAAATATATTATTCTACCTACGTGAGGGGTTAGGTCCCTAACAAAATCATTGTCAGCAAAGATGTAATTTTTTTACGAAACTGAAAGTAAAAATTCAAAGAGATAATCATCTTCTTAGTTGTGTAGAGCATAAAAACTCTAACGGTGAAGGAAAGTTGAAAACGAAACCAAGGAAACCATATTGGTTTGAAAAAAACTGTTTCTTTAGGAAACAGTTCTCCATCAAATGGTTCTTCTAATATCAATTCTCTCGAAAATGAAATTTCTCCAATACAATATTCTTCTCTAGCTCAAGATACTGCACAATATAGATCAATCGAATAAACTTTTATAGAATAAAATCAACACCATAGGGAAAAATGGGCCACACAAATTCTTAAGGACATACATCTAGATGAAAGGAGCAAAATAGGGACTAGGAGTTCCTTCATATCAAAAGATAATTTTGCATTATTAACTCATGCTTCCATTGAACTTGTTACTTTTGTTGAAGCAGTTGAACATAAAGAATGGTAGGAAGCAATGATTAATGATTGTGATTCAATACTTACAAATGGGACTTGGAACTTAGTTGATTGTCTGATAGACATTAAACCCATAGGTTGAAAATGGGTTTATCGAATAGAGTACAAGCTCAATGCTAAACTTGACAAGTACAAAGAAAGACTTGTGGCCAAGGGTTATTCTCAATAGGAATGAATTGATTATGAATAAACTTTTGCTCCAATAACTAAATGGAACACAATCATAATGGTTATCAATTTTTTTGCACAAAATGGTTGGAAATTACATCAAATGGATGTCAAAAGTGTCTTCCTTAATGGTGATCTAAAAGAAGAAGCTTTCATGACTCAACCACAAGGGTTTGAAGTTGAAGGACATGAACACAAAGTCTGCATAGCAGAGAAGGATTTATATGGCTTGATAGAAGCTCCTCGAGCTTGGTATGAAAAAATAGATGATTACCTACGGAAGGTAGGTTTTAAACGAATTGAATCAGACAATACAATGTATTTTTTAATGCAAAATAAACACTTGGTAATAATTGTACTATATGTTGATGACTTAATCATAACAAGAATTAATGAAGTTCACATCAAACAGGTTAAGGAAGAACTCCAAGCAAGCTTCAAAATGTTAGATTTGGGGCCCCTTCATTATTATCTTTGAGTTGAAATAAATCAACATACTAATCAAATTTTCCTTAGTCAAACCAAGTATGCCATTGAATTGTTAAAGAAATCTGACATGGAATATTGTAAACCTTCTCTTACCCCCATGGAGCATAATTTGAAACTTTCAAAATTTGAAGGGGGGAGTTGGGAAATAGTACAAAGTATAGGCAATTGATTGGAAGCCTCGTTTTTTTGACAGATACTTGACCAGATTTGTCATATTCCATCAACATACTTCCAAGGTTTATGCGTAACCAAGGAAAAGTCAGTAGAATTTAGTGAAAAGGGTATTAAGGTAATTTAGGGTACAAAATACTTTGGTCTTCTCTATAAGAAGAGCAAAATTTTTCACTTGTTGAATATTGAGATGTTAATTTTGTAGGTGACATTGATGATATAGCATCAACTTCAGGTTAATTTATGACTATGGGTTCAATAGAAATATCTTGGAGTTGTTAAAAGCATACAACAATTTCCAACTCTTTAGCAGAAGCGGAGTACATATCATCTTGGGAAGCAACATGCGAGATTGTATGGCTACGCAGGATTTTGCAGAATCTTGGTGTAATTCAAGAATAAAAAACTACTTTATTGATAAATAGTCAATAAGCAATAAAGATGGCCAAAAATATGTTATTTCATTCAAAGACTAAGCATGTCGACACCAAGTATCACCTCATCAGATCTCTGATTGTCAAAGACATCACCAAGCCTTAGTTCTTTCCACATGAAGATCAAAATTCAATTTGTTTTACCAAACCTCTTGGTAGAATAAAGTTCACTAAGTTTAGAAATGAACTTTCATATTAAAGGGGGGATTGTTAGCCTCATAATCCTAAATTTATAGAAGTCCAAGTATTTTCCTAGATTAAATGTTTTTGTTTATGTTACCTTATTTCTCAAGAGGACATTTAGTTTAATATGTAAAGGACACCTATCATGCTCGCGTGATTATATGATTGTTTGTTCTCTTATAATTTAATTTAGAGTTAGGCTATATAAACTGGTTCTTTTTCATGTGAGGGATGTAGGCGTTTGGTCTTCACTTCTCTTTGTAACTCTTTTTTCCTTATTTGATAAAATTTTGTGTCCGAGGACACTTCTTCCACAAAAAATGAGAAGAGGAAGAGGAAGAGGGAGAAGGAGTGGAAGGAGAGAGAGATATGGAGAGGGAGAAGAAGAGGAAGGAGAATATGGAGAGAGGGAGAGGGAGAGGAATGATAGGAGATAATAGGAGGGGGATAAAAAATATGAGTACAAGAGAGGAATGGGGAGGAGAGTGGAATGAAAGAAAGAAGAAGGAGAGAGGGTAGAGAAAGAGGGAGAGGAAAAGAGGAAGATAGAGAGAATTGGGGGAAGAGGAAGGGAAACCCAAAACCCATCTATGAAACTTTTTATCCCCCATTCCTAGGGATAAATAAGCAGATGATGTCTCGAGGCCCTTAGGTTGCAGACATGGAGTACCAAGAGGTAGATGAACAAGAAGAGGCCCCTATCACACCATATATCACCATCCAATCTATGGTAGCAGAGTCCACCACACCTAGCTTGGCTCACAGAGGACGACAAATCTTGCTCTAAGAGGTAAGAAGTCAAGTGTTGTGGTAAGTGTCATTCTAATAAATGAATCATTTGAACATGTTGCAAAAAGTCCTTTCTTGATTTTGAAAACGTTTGCTTGGAAATTATGCTTGTTGCCTTGTTTCACCTTGGTGGTTGACATGGTTTCCTAGTAAGTGGCCACCCTCAGCGAAAGGGTTGCTATTGGGGGGTCTCCTTGAAGGTTTATCGAACCATTCCCGCTCATACTTTCCACTTTCCATTACTTCTTCCCCTTCATTTCCCAATCTTTTAGGTTTTCAGGCTTATTGGCCCAAGAAGGGCATGCACCTCATTTCATGGAAAGAAGGGGCCACTAGGCTTAGAGGTGCCCCAACAAAAAGCATCATGCAATAAAATCTCTCCCTGGGATCCCAAGAGAAATGAAATGCCTCTTCAAAAGAAAATGAGAGACCCATAAAATAAATAACTAATTGATCAATCACGCCTTCCAAGGTAGAGCGTTCGTGGGCTATGCATTTCCTTTTAGTGCCCCTTATTGTCTTCAACTTGGAAAAGCATGTAAACCAAGGTAGAGCGTATGTGGGATATACATTTCCTTTTTTGTGCCCCTTATTGTCTTCAACTTGGGATCACGTGCAAAATATATAATAAAGGGCCTGGAAAAATATTCTTTAAAAACAAAAAGAGGAAAAGGATGTAGCTAGCCCTCAACAAAGGCACCCATAAATGACACAATACGAGCCCTTGTATGTCATGAAACCTCATACCTAGAAGTCTAACCCCATACACCTCACATTCACTACATGACCTAGAGAGGATTCTCCCTAGGAACATCCCCTACTCAAGGAATTGATTCACCCAGTAGGTCACCATGACAACCCTCCCATACTTAAATTTGGCATGTTGTATAAGGTCTTTGAACATTTGTTTATTTTGAGAAGGGGGTATTTGATGCACATGTTTGGGTGGTTATTGTATTAGATATGGCTTACTTGGCATGATATTGTGACATGTGGATCCTTGGAGGGTGAATTTGTTTGTCTTTCTAGGGCCTTGACAAGTGGAAGTCTTTTCATGAAGGCACAAGGTCACTTGGACCTTCATTTGGGGCATGAAACCCACAGGTTGGATGATGTGCCGCCACTATTTGGACACATGGGAGAGAACGTTGCCTTTGGATTCACTTAGAGACCATGATGATATCACACTCCAGCTTCTTGCACCCAAACATTGGCCTTAGGAGGCCTAAAATGTCACATTTGATGCCCTAGACGTCACACGAGCTAGGGTTTTGATGGTTGTTTCATGGTTCATGGTGGTGTAGCTTGGTTTGATGGAGAGAGAGATAGTTGACACATGATAGAGCACTTGGTGGCATGATTTATTGCATTTGGAGGCTCCATGTCGTTCATCAAAGGCTCAAAGTCTCTCCTAGAGGCCCTACGTCATCATTTAGGGCATGGCATCACCCCTATAAGGGGATTTTCTTTTTGTAAATTTGAATTTTAAATTTGTAAAGGAGAAAAGAGGAGGCTAGCCTCTCTAATTTTTTGTTGACATTTTGAATCGTGGACAAATGGGTTTTAGGTGACCTCCTATAAAAAGAGGTCACTCCATTGTCATTTTGAATATAACTCACTTGAGAATTACATACTTGTTGGCTGAAATTTTCTCCCTACTTGGGAAAATCACATCTCTCTCTTTATTTGGATCCTAGTACTTGTATTTTGGTGAAGGAATCTAAGGCATTATCTCTTGGATGTCTTGTTTTTTATATTGTAGTGGAATATTCTTGGTAAAAGAGGGTTTCTTCATGTTTTTTCTTGGAAATGGTAAATTTTTTTTGCATTAATTGTGTCTCTCTCTTCTTTTTTCAAGATAGACTTGTCTAAACCATTGGAGGAGTATAAAGTAAAACACCCTCCACGAAGATCTATCATTATTGTTTTGGATAATCTACTTTGCAAAGGTTGCTAAGATGAGTAAAAAGGCTTACACCCTCCTAGATTTACCTTGCTAGTTTTGTTTGCTCAAGGGAGTAAAAAGGCTTACACCCCTAGAGAAGTAACACAACTAGCTCTTAGACAAGGGACTCCATAACCCAATTGATTTGGCACTAGTCTAATTTGCATTGGAGATATTAAATCATTGCATTAGTATGTGTGAAATGTTGAGATATTGCAATTGTTTAAGTTGGGAATGATTCTATGTGCTATAATCTTTATTGTGCCCTAGGGGTGTCTTTTTTAGCCTAATAATTCTCTTTGTTCTTATAAATAAATGCTACAGTAATTAGGGCTGCTGCAAAATCATATTTTCTTCACTCATTGCTCACTATTCTACCATTGAGTTTTGCTTACAAGTCGTTATTATTAAACTACTTGTTATTGGCTATCATTTGGGTGATTTGCTTGCTAATTTTTGTGGCTAGAATTTGTTGTTGTGGAAATTTTTTGCTACAACCACTTGGCCGTCACAATAAATTGTTGATAACATCATATAACAACCACTAATCACCACCAAAGTCTTGCTCTAATCATTGGAAGTTTGACTAATCATTGCTAGCTTTATTTATGATATCTTGTACTAGATTTTGGATGGTTAAATTTGTAGCTATTAATATCTTACATTGTTTATTTATATATTTCCATATTGCTGCAATTTGGGGAAACAAGGTTCCTTGCTTGATTCCCTTTGGTTTAAGGCCTTTTTATCCATTGTTTTTCTTGTTTTGGGCATGGCTAACATTGTTTTGCAGGTACACAATACTTGACAACCATCTACCATCTACAAGACTCATTCTTAAGCCTTACTCCTCCTTCAAGCTTGACCTATATGGGTATTTGTTTATCATCATCTCACTTTCCATCTCAATCCCCCTAAGATCACTGAGATTCCCCCCTTGTGGTGATTTCATCATCACTAAATTGAGGGTAGTGTCTATCTTAGGTGACGATGGGTAAGTACTCCCATATTTGTCACACTTCCATGGATTGGGTTGGGTTTTGCCCAAGCTACAAATTGTGTGATAACAAAACCCATATCCAAAACACATATCTAAAGTCCCAAAATCAAATTCTATGTTCAAAACCGACATTACATTTTGTTTTAAAACTACAGATTTAAAAAAAAAATAGGGGGGATGACAAAAAAATTACTTGTTAATCCAAGAGATCCAATGATGCCCCACAAATCTCCCTTGCTTGCCCTTGTTGAGTGTCCCCATAGATCCCTTTCATAACTAGGAAGTTTTTCCCCATGCCCTCATATGAAAATGAATTGAGTGGATTGCCACCTTTTCAACATATATTTGAAATGGACAACAACGCCAACACAAATACAGGGTTTGCGCCATTTTTTTTGCTTTTCGAATTCCTACATTGACCTTGTATTGTTTATGCATAAGCTATCACGATTCTAACATAAAGCATGCATCATTCATCATCGTCTTGGTCTTGTCTCCACTTCACAAACATATTATTACCATGTTGACCTGTGTCATATTAGTGTTGTTTTCCATTTTATAATACGATGCTAAAACAAAAAAACATGTCATGATAAAAAATTTGTTTTCATTATTAATATAAAGATTGAAATTACTATTATTATAATAATATGTAGATTATTATTATTATTGTTGTTGTTGTTGTTGTTGTTATTATTATTTAAAATTTAAAATTATTAAAATTATTTAATATAAATTATAATTAAAAATCCCCTATACCATGAGACATGCACTTTGTGTGGAATATTATCTTAGGGATAGGGCATGGTCCCGATTCAAGGGTTTAAGACATCAAGGGTGGGTATCCTTTCCCAAGACATGATTTAAGGATGGAAGATAGTGCCTTAGAATTATGCACAACTTTTAAGACATAGTGCATAGTAGCAACCTAAGGACTTAGACCCTACACACTACTTTTATGGTTCATTAGCCATGAAAGGCCATAGGCCACACCATGTGAAATTTAGTAGGAATATTTGGCCCAAAAGTGGGATATGAGCTTGATTATAAGGTTTGTCACAACAAACACATGTATCCTATACCCTTACATCATTTGAGGAAAAAAAAACTAGGGGCTTAGACTCCGATGATGATTATATGGTTAATGGGAAATGCAGATATTCTCAAAAAATGATACATGCTCTCCATCATGCATCCTTTTCCCATGAGTCTCATAACCCGGGGCATGCTCAAAGGCTATAAAGGAGGGATTAGGCCCTATATAAGCCTTGCATAGCCACTAGACCATGCATAAGTCAATGTACAATCACATAATCCCTTTTGAAGTGATATTTACCCCAAGAGTGGAACAAAAGCTCGAGTATCTAGTTTGACACACTAAGGATGGGTCTCATGGCTAAATAAATGCTTCAATGTTAAAATAAGGGTATTTGTCCCTAAATTATTGGTCTAAGACACATATGCCATACATGAGGCCTTAAAGCATGCACGAATCCATCTAGTCAAAGTCATTGGTCCACCTAATTTTTCCCAATAATCACAACAAAGCCCTACTTAAAGGATTATTAATACCAGAAGTCACATATGGGCCCAATTTCTAATATTGACACTAGAAATGTATCTCTTCATCCAAGCTTAGGCCCTATACACTATGCATAAGGCTCATGATAAAATCATGGGGCCTTGACTTGAAATAACACCTCCATAATGAATCTTTGTCTAGTGAGTGGCATGTAGGCTTGATTATGAGGTTTTGTGAACCAATACTAGATCTTCTATCCCATAACATCAGTCAAGGATAAAACTTAGGTTCTTATGTCCTAAACACTACTCAAGCCCTAAACAAAGTGCTTTGAAAGGAATGGTTATCTCATGAATGCGATCTTAGCTTGACTCTAAGGTTTGATACACTAAGGATGATTCTCCTAGCCAAAGACTTTTTTCAAGGATGAAAATAAGGGGCTTAGTCCCTAAATCCCAAGATTGGTTTACAAGTCTAATTTAGTGGTTTGATGCACAAGGGGTAGTTCTCCTCAACCAAAACATGCTTCAAGGAAAAATTCGAGGGCATTGGACCTTGAATGAGTTATTTCTAAGAAACATGGGCCATGAATATGGGAACAAATCATGAGATTTTCTCTTTGGATGGTATCTTTGGCACATGTGTGGGATATATTCTTGATTCCAAGGTTTAGCAACAAGACATAGGTCTACTTAAAAGGTTTGTCACAACATGGGCATGTGTTTTGGCCTAAGACATGCTTCGAGGATAAGTTTTGGTGAATTAGGCACTATACACTATTTCTAAGTAATTGTGCAAGGTCCTAAATAATTGTTTTATGGATTCTAGACCATGTATGTGGCCCTATACTATATCATAATCTCTCCATAAGGTATTTTTTTCCCAAGAAGTGTATACAAGCTCAATTCCAAATTATGGTGTATAATGGAAGAGAATCCTAGCCTAGGAAATGGTCTAAAGCCAAAAAACTAAGGACCTAGTACCTATACAAAAATTTTAAGGCACTCGACCCATGCACAAGTCCCTAGACTATGATGTTAGCTCTTTAAAGTGGGATATGGGCTCAATTTTGAGGTTTGGTGCACCTAGGATGGCTTGACTATCCCAATACATGATTTGGTACTAGAAATGATGGTAACGGGCCCTAAATGCTAGACCTAAGGCCCATGGACCATGAAAGGGACCCTATGTAACACCTTGTTTCCCCTAGATTGTAAATATAACTGAACTGGCCAAGGACTATGGAAAAACTCATAAGCATGAATATGTGATGTAAATGATAAATTGAATATTATTGAATTTATTGCAGAACTGCTGAGAGGGGATGTGCGGAAAAGAGACCACGATGGTGGTGGAGGTCACCTTGAAAAAGGGGCGTTAACTTCCGCCGAAAATTAAAAGACCGTATTTGGACTCCACTGGCCCGGAGAACCAAAAGCGGCTCGCTGGCTCCAAATCTAATGCCTCGCAGGTTGGTGGGTGGACGGCTTAATGGTGGATGGGATCGCGAACCGCCCATTCATGGAGCCGTCAGG
>ML797292.1:405505-422294 GCA_009831015.1 Picea engelmannii | reverse complement strand
GACTTGTAACATCGAATATATTTACACCAATGTTGCAAATTCAATATTTGGTTAGCTAGTGTTACCCTATGTTACTTCATGGTTGGAAAGGTTCCATTATTCTAGTAGGGAATCTATTTTAACTAAGTTATTTGTCTAGGCATACATCAATACTAGTTGATAAAGATGCTAAAGCCTAATGTACTATGTGTTTAAGCTCCAAGATTTATGAATATGACAGTTCTAAAGGGTATCCCTTGTAGATGAAAGTATTTTGGAAATGAAACATTGTAATGTACACTAGTTGGAATGCCTTTATCATCATTGTTTTATTTGTATCATAAGTTTTGAATTGCTACCATGTTGTTCAACAAAGGTATAAATTATCTTTTGTGTTTACAAGTCTAGAATCTTAATGAATATTGCACTATCTAATAATAGATAAAATGGTAAGAGACCTACTTATTCATTGACCTAGAAACCTTGCTAGGTAAGTTGCATGAACCACACCCTCGAAACCAATTTGAAGACTTGTGACAACTCTACTTCACTCATATGTATCAGAATGGGGTAAATCACATGTTGGAAAGGTATCAAGGTAAGATACAACTTGGAAAATTTAAATTCATATTATGAAGCCCAACACCATCGCTTTTAAACTATGAACCTTTACCACCAAATTGTTACCTTGAAACTTAGAATTGAGAAAATGAGGGCTCGTTGGAAATTTTATCTAGAGACTATAGGGTATAACCGTTGGATTTTCTAAAAATATAACATAACTATTTTTATATTTGGTGCAATACATGGCTCACGTGAAGCCTCCCTAGTGACCTATGAAAGGGTGAAAGGGGTTAATGTTGGAATTTTTGCAAACTATACTCACATCGAATGAAATTTGACTTGATCAACCTAGACAAGTACTTAGCTGATATGGTAAAATTTTGGAACTCAAGAATCACCCAAGTAGAAGTGGATATGGATTTAAGTTTGCATTGGAGAAAATTTGTAATCACAAGGATACATTGAATAAAATAGTTGTATTAGTGTGTATGTAGAGAAATACACTCACACTAAACCAACTAGGAAAGAGAAGACATAATTAAAGAAAAAATAAATAATGACAATCATACACAGTACATATAGATTTACCCTGGAAACCCTTAATCGGGAAAACCAACATTCCTTGAGTGACTCTCACTCTCTTGTTGTCTTATTAATTCATAGATTAAAGAGTTACATGAATAACCTTGGTCCACACCCAAGACCAATTCGCCATCCTACTCTCTTTCTTAAGAAAAACCCTGCAACCAAATTGGATTACATCTAAATGGCCCTTGCAAACGTCTCAAATCTGATATTTTGATCAATCTAAGATTATTCTTAAATAATATCACATCACACCATATTTATAGGCTTTACAAAATGGAAAACCCTAATTCATGTAGCCCCAAAATGGTTACAAATCCATGTAGATGATTGGTTACAATCCTCTGAATCTAGGGATTATGTTACAGTCTACCTTCATTCAACGAACCTATTGTTGACATCTAGTCAGTCTTCCAGTGAGCTACCAATTGACCATTTAGTTGATCATCTATCAACTGCAATCAACTCGAGTTTTCGATATGACCTTCGAATTAACTCGACCATCGACTTGAATTGATGATGTAGTTGATCACTCACCCAATCAATCCACCTTGACTAGCCAGTCAATTGATTGTGTTTTCACTGCAAGGAATATAACAACCCAACATTCTCTCACTTGTTGACATCTTTGTTGATACATGAAAACTTGAACTTTCGTTCACCGACCCATGGCAATGATGCCCATTACCTCTCTACACCAAGAGAACTTCATTGCACTTGCTTACTTGGTCTAAGAGTTTGTAATGTTTTTTAAAGTGTCTACCTTCTCCAGTAGCACCTTCTTTCTTTCCAACATGTCTCTCATGAAATGGTATTGAGATCAATATGCTTTATCCTAGAATGGTAAGCTGGGTTCTTTTCCAAGAAAATTGCACTTCGACTGTCGCAACTTATCTTTGTAGCTTGTTGCTCAAAGCCAATCCATGAACATAATTTATGCAACCATATTAATTCTTTGCTTGCATGGGTGGCAGCCATGTATTCATCTTTTGTTTTCGACAAGGCTCCACCAAATATCTTGAACACATATCCATTGGTCAACCTTCTTCAATCAAGATTTCCAGCCCATTTGGCGTCAACAAAGCCATGTACATTCAATTTTCTATTGGTTCTAGTTTTCCCTTGATAACTGATCACATACTCTATTATGCCATGCAAGTACCTGAACATTCTCTTGACAACATTCTAGTGTTCTTTCCCATGTGTCAACATGTGCATGCTCAATACTCCCACAACATGAGCAATGTCTAGTTGAGTGCATACCATTGCATACATCACATTACCAACAACACTAGCATAGGGAACACGTGCCATGTCCTCTATCTCATCCTATGTCTTTGGACACTGTTCAATTTTGACTTCTACATGAATTGGTACCTTGACCAATTTCTAATCTTGCATGTTGAAATGCTTCAAGTTTGTTTCAATATGCTTTATCTAATTTAATGAAAGTTTTCTAACTGCCTGATCTCTCTTAATCTTTGTTCCTAGAATGAAGTTCATATCACTGAGGTCCTTCATGTCAAACTTGGAGGATAGTTGCATATTCACCTCCTTTATAGTATCCATGTTGTTTCCGAATGACAAAATGTCATCGACATACAAAGATATATATATGAAACAAATGCTTAGTTCCTTGAAATATACACAGTGATCAACCTTGCTTATCACAAATCCATAACTAAGGATGTATGTGTCAAAATTTTGGTATCACATCCTTGGTGATTATTTTAGACCATAAAATGATTTTTTTTTTACCAGTTTGCACACTAGCTCTTTCTTTCCCTTTATAACAAATCTCGCAACCTGTTTCATGTAGATTTCCTCTTCCAGGTCCTTGTGTAGGAACGTTGTCTTCACATCCATTTGCTCTATTTCAAGATCAAATGTTGTAGCCAGAGACATCAATACTCTAACGAATTTTAATTTTGCAACAAGAGAGAAAATCTGACCAAAGTCAACTCCCTCGACTTGGGAATATCCTTTCACCACTAGTCGAGCTTTGAACTTCTCGACTTGACCTTAAACGTTTAAATTTTTCTTGAACACCCACTTGATATTGATGAGTTTCCTTCCATTAGGTAGCTCAACCAAATCCCATGTCTCATTATTATGCAAGGATTCCATTTCTTCAACCATGGAATCCTTCTAGAGTTTAGCCTCTATTAGGTTTACTTCCTCCCTCATAGACTTGGGCTCATCATTAGTGGAAGATAAAACAAATGCACAATGAAAATCAGGTGGACTATACCTTTCAATTGGTTTTTTTACTTATTTATACCTCCTTACAACTGGAGTCAGTTGTTCCACCTCTTCATTTGACTTAGTCAACTTTTCTGAATCTTGTTCTTCATTCCTCAACTCAAACACTAGTTTCTCTAGTTATTTCTCCATTTGAGCCTCTTCAATCATGGAAGCCCCTCCAACTTCCCTAAAGATCACATCTCAACTATAAAGTATTTTCTTCAACACCAGATCCCACAACTTATATCCTTTCATTCCATCCTTGTATACGATGAAAATACAATTGACTTCCTCATTGTCGAGCTTGTTCCTCAGGAACATGCATAAATGCATCACAACCAAAAAATTTGAGATGTTAAAGTGAAGGATTCTTACCAAACCACACCTCATGTGGAGTTGAGTTCTCTAGCACTAATGAAGGGGACCTATTTACTAGATATCATGTAGTGTCGGTTGCCTCTGCCCAAAATTCTTGTGCAATCCTAGCACCACTGAGCATGCTCCTTTCCTTTTCCATCAATGTCCTACTCATTCTTTCAACAATTGCTTCTATTGTGGGCTATATGGAATGGTATTTTGGCTTTCTATAACACATTGCTTGTAGAACTAATCAAACTCTTTACCTTGAAATTCACCTTCGTTGTCAATTTTGAGCACCTTGATATTTTTCTTTGTTTGGTTTTCCATATAGGATTTAAAGTCTTTGAACTTACTAAGAACTTCAGATTTCTTCCTAAGGAAACATAGCCATGTATTCCTCGAGAAATCATATATGAAGGAGACATAATACAAAGATGCACCTAGTGATGGAATCGATACATGACCAAACATGTCACTATGTATCAATTCCAAGATCCCTTTTGTCCTTGTAGCTCTGGATGGGAATCTCACACAATTCTGTTTTCTATAAATTCAATGTTCACAAAAATCAACTTCTAAATCACAATCTAGAAAGACTTCAACCATACCTTTGTTTTGCATAGCTTGAAGTCATTTTTCACCAATATGTCACATCCTCTGGTGCCATAACATGGTCGGTTCGACTAGATGAGGAACAATAGAGTTGGTCGAAGTCGATTCGTAGTCGAGTTGTAGTTGAGTAAACTTTTGAAATAACAGCTTTATCGCATCTAGTCGAATCGACACTCCCAAAAAAATCGTACATGATTCCAATATGAACTCCTCTCATTAATACCATCACTTCCCTGACCATTTTGCATGAATCCTTGTGAAATAAAGTGTGCACACTTGCATCACTCATTTTGCACACTTGGAAGGGTTCTTCTCCTCCCATATTGTAGCATCAATCAAACTCTTCCTCATCCAACAATTTCGGTTGTAGAGTCATCCCCCAAAATTACATTTCCTCTTTCATATTTATCATATTCATAGAACCATATTTCTCAAAATATTTTCTTTGATTTAATCAGTGTTTCCCATTTGCTCGATCTCTTTTAATTTCTAAGCCCAAAATGAAATTTGCAACACCAAGATCCTTCATGTCAAATTCAGAGGACAATTGAGTTTTCACATCCTGGATAATCTCCTTGTTGTTTCCTATCCACAACATATCATCCACATACAAGATCAAATAAATAAGACGATCACCAACTAATTTGAAATATAGGCAGTGATCAACTTTGCTTCTTGTGAAGCCAAATTCCAACATATAAGTATCAAAGTTTTGATATCACATCCTTGGTGATTGCTTTAACCTATATAGGGACTTTTTCAATTTGCATACTGTCTCTTTCTTTCCCTTTGCAAAAAATCCTTATGGCTGCTTCATGTAGATTTGTTCTTCCAGATCCCCAGATAGGAATGTTGTCTTCACATCCATATAATCTACTTCAAAAACAAAAGTAGTAGCAATAGATAAAATAAATATAATAGAAGTTAGCTTGGCAATATGAGAACAAATTTCACCAAAGTCAATTCCCTCTACCCGGGAATAACCTTTTGCTACTAATCGAGCTTTGTATTTCTCCACTTTTCCTTCTACATTAAACTTCTTCTTAAACACCCATTTTCTTCCAATGGGATTTCTTCCAGTTGAAAAATCCACTAGATCCCAACCCTCATTCTTGTCCAAGGTTGCCATTTCTTCAACCATGGCCTTTTTTTGAGAGTTTGTCATCCTATGAATCCACTACCTCCCTAAAAGTTCTAAGATAATAATCAATAATAAACAAAGAAAAATTTGAATGAAAATAAGATGGAGTATAGATTTTTGGTTTCCTTCTTTCCGGAACCAATCTCCTCAATACTAGAGTACGAGGTTCTTCTTTTTGTGATTCATGTTATTCTGTAGAATCTGATTCATTATCCTTCAATTCAAACTCTATTGTCTCTGGTTCTTCCTTCCTTGGTAGAACTTCCTGTTTAACAACATATTTGATTTCTCTAAATACCACATCTTGACTATACACTACCTTCTTGGTTTCTGGGTTCCAAAGATTATAACCTTTCAGACCATCTGTATAACCAATAAAGATACAGTTTTCAACCTTTTTGTCCAACTTACTCATGTTTTCCTTTGGAATGTGAACATAGGCATCATATCCAAATACCATGAAATGTGTAAGAGAGGATTTTTTACCAGTCCATACCTTGTGTGGAGTCTTGTCATGCATAGTTGACGAGGGTGATCGATTGACAAGTTAACATGCATTACCCATTGTCTTTGCCCATAATTCATGTTGGGTCAATTAATTGTTACTTTAATACACCATGTACTTGTCAATCCGGTTCATAAAGTTGTGAGTTGTATACACAGTATGTGCATGTAAAAGATCGAAGTTCAAACTACTCTTACTTCTCAAACTACTCTATCTTCTCAGGAGACAAGCAAACCATGCTTCAAACCAATCATTTATCGAAAAACCATCAAACAAACCTTTTGAACAACTTAACTTTGTCCAAAAATGGAATATCAAGTATGAGTAGAAAGTAAATAACTTTATATGTCATGCATAAATCTTTGATCTATGCATGATCATGTTCTTTGACATGTTCTCATCTTAATTCTTAATCTGTGGATGTCAAGGGTTCACACACAAAAATACTCAAGAACTTGAAAGCAAAAGAGAATGACTATATTTTTATCAAATCTCCTTTTAAGATTTGAGATGCAATCTTTTACTTAATGAACTAAGTGTTCATGCTCTGGTTATGAGGTTATAGTTGACAACAAGAATCTCAATTATTGTCAGAAATTAATGAAGCATAGTATTAACTATGATCATAAGTTTTTCCCAAACCATTCTCTTTAATCAGTAAGCTTGTGAAGGTATTGAATCTCCATTCATACACTATCGATATTAGATTGAGTTTATTAGTCCAAAATTAAAACCTATGAGCAATGATTCTAATGCTTAAACCCACAACCAATACATTCAACGTAATGAATTATAGTGGTATGGCACTTCTTCTATATAAACAAGTTGCTTATACATAGATGTGACTCAACTGTCATACATCGTTTAGTATTAACTATGTATCTGAAATGATACCGAAAACTTCTAAAAGACAATTAAAAATCCCTTGGGATGAATTCTCACAAGAAGGCTCAAGGTATTTCCATGCTTTGGTGTGTTTTTTTTAGTGATTGAACTGATCTTATACACAACTATGTAATTGTAATTACAAACAAACTTCAAAACTTTCATTAACCAGAGAACTAAACTATGATTTCAGTGAGATGACGAACCATACAAATATAAATGCTTATCCCTGAGAATGTGCAAATGCCATTACTCATTATCTCTGGAGATGGACTCAAACAATTAGTTCCAATATTATGAACTGTAACATAGAATCACACAAGCAATTTAATGAACCATTAACAAGTTAAGAATGGATTATAATTATGAAATTGTGATGGAACGTAAGTAATCAAGAATCGTGAAGGGAATAAGATATTGCTACAAAATTAAAACTATACTAACAACATATATACAACGTTACTTTCCGAGCTAGTGGGCCCTTGCCAACTAGTGGCACACTTTAAACCTACATGAATACGATTAGAGGAACACCACAAATTATAAAAGAAATGATTTCATTAAAAACAAAGTTTTCACTCACATCATGTGCTCCATTACATAATTGACTCTAAATGAAAAATACAATAACCAAGGATGCTCTCGGCTCCAAAAATGAATAGCTACAATATCATGGATTGTTTCTCCCTCCATTTCTTGCTAACTTGATTACATTAAAGTGTTATATACATATAGAACCCTACATAGGGCGATAAGACTATGCCCCTACGCTCTCGTGAACAAAATGTCAAAATTGGACAAGGCAACAAATAGATTTGTTGAGTGTAACCATCCATGATCTACTTGGTATTTTTAGCAATTAGAATGAAGTCGTTTTGATCTCATTGCTATTCGTATGACAAAATGCATGTGAATAACATCTCGTCCTTGTGCTGGAAGAATCCCACAAATGGATTGGGCAAAAGGAAACTTTGATTTTGCACTTTGACCGAGACCTGGTGCTCTCGTGAAGGATATGGAACTCGATCTAGGGCACACGAACCATGTTGGGGACCATATCCACAAAGCCCATCTGCTCTTTTTCTCCCTAGGCGCGTGCAAGTGGCCAAACCTCCAAACCTAGGTACAATAACTCCATAGTGGGTGCAGGAATTGAACTACGATTCTTCATAGGCAAACATTAGTTCCCAAAATATCATTAAACCTATTAAAAACTTAGGAAATTAATTACAATAAGCAACTATTACCTCAGTAAATCTTGTTGCTAGGTTTTAGGCTTAGGAACATGGATTCTTGGAGCAATAAGGCCTGGTTCAAGTGTAAAAGTGAGATAATAATAGGGAAAAATGGTATTAAAATGTGGAAAAATGGAAGACCAACATATCCCCACACCCATTTTCTTGCATGTCCTCGTGAAAATAACATCCTCAAACTCAAAATTGATCTCAAAAATTGAAGAATCCAATTAGTAGCTAGGAGAGCTCAACTGCATTAATTAGAATGTTGAGACCTCCCCTTGCCCTGGTTTTTCTTTCACTACACCTCCTTTGTTCTGGCTGAATAAAGTTCATAATCTTCTTCTACATCTTTCTATTCTTAGACCGTAGCTTCCTAATTTCTTCTTGGATTTTTCGGCTTTGCTCCTTTAACAAATCATTTTCTTTTTGTATGCATCAATTCAATACTGTTATCTTCAGAGCTTCTTGTTTCAACCTTTTAATTTTTTTGTTCTTTCTCTTCACCTTTCTAGGTGACTCATATGATGATGGGCTATGGTCAATATGTTCGATAGAATTTTTTCAAAAGGTTTGGGAAGTTCCTTCTCCATAGGATTCGAGCCTTTACTCCTCTGTTTCTTTGTAATTTTAAGAATATCAGCCAATGTTATATTATCTTCTCCTTCATCGTCTAAATATATTGGACATTGCTCCATCACTTGTTTATGATATGACGAGGGTGTTACATGAGTACTTGGATGAACATGGATCAAGACTGGAGCCTTAGGATGGGTAGAAACTGCCATAGGAGTACCAACTCTCTGTTTAGCCATGTTTCTAGTGATTCGACGGTTTGGAAGAGATTTACTCAGTCCCTCTACCATTGGGCTAGCCTTTACAATTTTCCCTTTTTGTTGGCCTCTTGCAGGAGAGATAGAGCCCTCAGCTCCAAGGGAGTCGAGGTATTCATCAAGAGCCTTTTTAGTATTGTTGTCACCCTGCATAGCTCGGTTCTCTGCCACCATCTCACAAGGTTGTTTATCAAATTTATTTTGACCAATGAAACTTGCCCACATTTCATTTCTCTTGCTAAGATTTGATACAATCATAATTATTACTAAGCCATGATGATACAGACTCTTGGAAGGGTTTTGGTCATTCTTCTTTACTTGGCTCGACATTTTTCTTAGACTCTTCCATAAATAATAAGGAAAGTTTAACTGCCAGTCAAATTCAAAATGCAACAAAATTTGAATATGCCATCGAAATCTAAGAGCATAATGCCATTCACAAGTCAAATATATCTATAGAATTTCCAATGATGTGTGTCATTCATCCTTGAGCCAATCCTTTGGTATCCCTTTCGCCTAGTTTGCATTATGGAACTTAGGTTTCAAAAATTGTTTGCACGGGTCCTGTGATATGGGTTGATTCTTGAACCACCTTTCCCCTTCTCTTGGCAAGCTTGTAGTGTGAGCTATTGATTTCTTGGTCACCTCCATTGCCAATTCCCCAACTTGGGCCACTCTTCCACTAAAACCCTTTGCAAACTGCAATGTCACCTGGTCACAATGTCCTTTGAAGTTGGTGAAGAATTCATGCCACCCTGCAGTCCTCAACATCTTTCAACATGAGTTATATTCGGGTAGAGATTCTACAGCTCGCATAGAGATTGGATCGTGGTGATTGACCACCATTGTGAATGGCAATGTTTCTATGAGTGAGAGGATGTTGGATGTAATGTAATGTTATGGGGGAAATCTTGGACAGTCACCACTATTAAATGCCTATACATTTTTCAATTTTAAACTATACGAATGTAACTCAGTTGGAATCCTTTCAATGATTCCAGATGAGTTATAATAGTCAAATGAGAGACTACACAAGCTCATGGGTAATCATGAAATGATCAGGTTTGTAGGTCCAGTAAGGATGCCATCATATCCACATAACCTTAAGCTTAATAATGTATAAGTCTGGAGATATCATTTTTATCGACAAGTGTAGACTCATGGTGGTTTAATGAGTAATATATATGAGCAGTTTACCATATGGTCAATGGGATATGTGGACATATGGAGGATTGATGCGACTACTTTGTTCATAAACATGCAATTTGACTAGTGGAAGAGCCTTTGAATGATATGTATAATGGGAAATAGATAGGGTGTGAGTTGAGGAGACATGGAGTATGATATAATGGTAGGAATTAAATATTGGATAAGGTTTAAATGTTAAATAAATCCAATATATATACATGGGTAAATAAAGTTTAGGATATAAAAGGGTAGGTAACATGTCTATAATGTTTTTAGTAGTGGGATCAATGGTGGGGGGTAAGGAACAAGCTTAAGAGAGTTGCCAATAATATTTCCTTTCTCCTCAATCGATTAAAAGAGTTTAAAAGAAACTTCTTTACCTCTGAATTACCTTTGTTCAATTACCAACTTACACTTTATGGATGTAATGAAAGTATGATGGAAAAAATCTATGCAAGGTACTAACTCAGGAGCTCTATTATTGAATTGTGTACTGGTAACACTTGTTATTGATCAAAGAGACATATGTATATTACAAATCCTTGGACTGATGAATGAAAGTATGTGACTAGATGTATTTGTTCCATAAAAATACAATTACAAGATTTCATGTACCTCCTGTATAGTTCTTACACCAATACTGCCAACTTTTCTTGATTTTGACTGGAGCTGATGAAGTTAAGTTATGTTTATAACAAAGGATTAGGAGCATTATTCAGATCATAGAGGAATGAATTTGACTTATATACATGCTATGAAATATTAAAAAAACACAGGAAATCTAAACTTATGCATGATGAAAATAACAAAACAAAACTGAAACCAAAGGTGATGAATGAGTATTGGTGGCTAATTTGGGCCGTCCAATCATATCTTTCACCAAAAATGGATCTGATGATGGAGTGAGAGGAAAATAACTACAAAGGGGACACTGAAGTAAGGAGATGGGGGGATATAATAAGAATTTTGCTTCAAGATATGTAACAAGGAAGAGATATGGTCCGTTAGCAGGAGACCCGGTAAAGGAAGAGATAACCCCCTCTTTTTGAGGCACTTGTCTATTCCAATTGCCTTGCATCCTATTCCCCTTTTATTCACACATTGCAACTTGTTGTTAGAAGAATGAACCAAATAGTCTTCACCGAAACCCAATCTTAGCACAATTCTATCTATGTGAATGAATTTGTTGAAGTTAAACATAGAGAAAAATCATTGGATTACCAACCAATGATGAATGTTGTTAACCAATGCGGGACTACTCACCATCGATGCTGATGAGAGTTGAGGTGCCTTGGTACATCTTGCAAGGTACAGATAAAAATTTGGAGTTGAGTCACACGCAAGATCTGAAAAACATGGAGCATTGATGAATCCCCACTTCCAACGAGAGAACCTACCATTAATGTATGCAAGCCCCTAGGTACCATGAAAAATATCTAACTTTGACTCCAGATAGTTGTTGGAAATACTAAAACAACTAAGAGGGGGGGGGGTGAATCAGTTGTTTATGAGCTTAAACAATTTTATACTTTTTAAATATTATTAATATTCCTTCAAGTKATCATCAACAACATTCAGCATATGGACAGTAAAAGTAAAGACCATCAGTCACACATAAAATACACACAGAGACATATTTTCACGAGGAAACCCATAAAGGGAGAAAACCTCTTCTTCTTCGAAATGATAGGCAGTCTTTTTCAGTTCTGTACATCATTTACAATTGAGCACCAACTCAATGTGAGGCTACTACCTCTGTTTTACAAGCTACAACTTGTTTGAGAGCACCAACTCTCTGGTTTCTCTAGCACCCACTAGAAGGAAGCACCAACTTCCTGAATATTCCAGCACCAACTGGATGGAAGCACCAACTTCCTGAATGTTCCAGCACCAACTAGATGGAAGCCCCAACTTCCAGTTACATAGGCTCCAGCCTGTATAACAGAGAACACTTGTTCTCCCTAGCACCACCCTGCCACCCTAGATTCTCTGGCTGCAACTAGATGGAAGCTACAACTTCCTGTGTTCAAGCTCCCACTTGAACCTCTGAGGACAACAGTCCTCCTGAGCACCTCCCTTCCACCCTAGAATATCAAATAAAGAATACACAGACAACTACACAGATAAATCAATTCTTACCAATCTTTCTCTGTATCTGATCTTCAACAAACTGTTCTGCAATTCTTCTCTTCTTTTGTTTGTTTAATAGGTCTGCTCTGCATCAACTTTTTTTGTCATTCTGCTCTGCTTCTGCTCTGTCTGTCATTCTGTTCTACTTCTGCTTTGTCTGTCATTCTGCTATGCTTCTACTTTGCGTTTCATCTCCCTCTACACATTTGCTCAATTTATGCTATGCTCCTGCTCCTTTTCTTTTTCTTACTGTTTATTCATTTTCACTTCAAAACAGCCAGCCCGACACAGTATGTTTCGTCTTCTTTTATACACACAGGCACAACATTTCAACTTCCCAACTCTTTGGGTAAAATGACGACAACTGTCCAGCCAACCGAAACGCCAACTGATCGACAACTAAATTGCAATCATGAGTCCGTTTTGCTAACAGATTCCAAACTCGGTAGTTAACCGTGAGAGAGAACAACAACCCTCCGATCAACATTTGATCCAACGGTTCAGATCCAATCGAGATTTCACCCATCGTGATTTCGACACTCTTGGCATTCAGAGTTTTTGTCACTTACAAATCACGATCCCTGAATCTCCACGAAGAAGTCAGATCAACGGTCCAGATCACTTCTTTATTCAACGACTGTGATTAAATCACGAAATCGCATATCACAATTTCAGAGTTCTTGATGTCAATAGATTTTGGCATTTCAAAGTCCCGATCCCCGATTGCCGATACACCCTTTTCTCCACGCGTTGGCCCTCCTGGCTCAACTCCTGACCAATGTGACCAGTCCTCGTGACCGCAACCTTACCCCCTTTCGTGGCTACTCCTATCGGAGTTTCGGCACTTGCGCTGTCAAAAAGGCGCATGTCTTTAGGATTCCCGATCCTCCGATTCCCGATATCCCGATGCGCATCCTGTTCGCCTAGCCCCGTCTCGCTACGCTCTGGTCCACATGACCGTCATACCACATGATCGCATCCGTACCTCTTGTCGGGGTTTCGGGGTTTGTAGGTTTGCAATGCAAATTTTTCACAACCACGGAATCCCCGATATGCCGATCCCCGATGCGCCGATCCTCCGATGGTTCCCGGTCTCTTCCTCTGTTGTGATGACAGCTGTTCCCCACTGATCAGGGTTTCACGGTTCACGATTTCAAAGTGCACGAACTCCTTGCTTCCGGGATCTCCGATATCTCGATGTCGACTATTCCCAGGTTGCTGACACCTGTCCACCACTAGTTCCACCTGTGGCCCACACGACTCTCCTATCGGGATATCGCGTATCGCGATTTCACGATATCTGATGCCATTGTTCACGAGACTCGTGAAACTTCGATTCCCGATTCTTCGATGAAGAAAATAAACGGTCCAGATCTCATTCTTGCTTTAACGGCTGCGATTAAATCGCGAAATCGCATATCGCGATTTCGGGGTTCTTGTTGTCAAGTGAATTGGAAATTTCAAAGTCCCGATCCCCGATTTTTCGATGAAGCCTCCTGTCGAGCTTCTTCCGGTGGCGCCCGATCGCTGCCACACGTCCTTCCAAATGGACGGTCTCGATTATGTCAGGATTTCGAGACTTTCAATATCCCGGTTCTCACGACCTTGAGAACTCCGATCTCCCGATGGCTGATATCTCGATGACAACTCCTCGTGTCAGGACTGCTCTTCTTTCTCCCGAGGCTTATTTCCCTCGCAGCTTCTGCAGATCTGACGACTATCAGCGACCCTGCACCAAATCTAATGGCTCTCGCTACGTTCAATCATTCACTGCTTTCGATCATTCACCTCTCTAAACTTGTCTTCTGTTTGCCTGTCATCTTCACTGTTGCCATCAATGACAAGCATTCGCTGTCTGTTCACTGAATTTGCCAACAATCTCCCCCTTTGGCATTGATGGAAACACTTGCATTCAGACTCAACTCTCCTCTGCATTCGACCAGGGAGACAGATTTTCACGAGGAAACCCATAAAGGGAGAAAACCTCTTCTTCTTCAAAATGATAGGCAATCTTTTTCAGTTCTGTACATCATTTACAATTGAGCACCAACTCAATGTGAGGCTACTACCTCTGTTTTACATGCTGCAACTTGTTTGAGAGCACCAACTCTCTGGTTTCTCTAGCACCCACTAGAAGGAAGCACCAACTCCCTAAATATTCCAGCACCAACTGGATGGAAGCACCAACTTCCTAAATCTTCTAGCACCAACTGGATGGAAGCCCCAACTTCCAGTTACACAGGCTCCAACCTGTATAACAGAGAACACTTGTTCTCCCTAGCACCACCCTGCCACCCTAGTTTCTCTGGCTGCAACCAGATGGAAGCTACAACTTCCCGTGTTCAAGCTCCCACTTGAACCTCTGAGGACAACAGTCATCCTGAGCACCTCCCTTCCACCCTATAATATCAAATAAAGAATACACAGACAACTACACAGATAAATCAATTCTTACCAATATTTCTTTGTATCTGATCTTCAACAAACTGTTCTGCAATTCTTCTCTTCTTCTGTTTGTTTAATAGGTCTGCTCTGCATCAACTTTTTCTGTCATTCTGCTCTGCTTCTGCTCTGTCTGTCATTCTGTTCTTCTTCTGCTCTGTCTATCATTCTGCTCTGCTTCTGCTATGCGTTTCATCTCCCTCTACACATTTGCTCAATTTATGCTATGCTCCTGCTCCTTTTCTTTTTCTTACTGTTTATTCATTTTCACTTCAGAATAGCCATCCTGACACAGTCTGTTTCGTCTTCTTTTATACACACAGGCACAACGTTTCAACTTCCCAACTCTTTGGGCAAAATGACGAAAACTGTCCAGCCAACCGAAACGCCAACTGATCGACAACTAAATTGCAATCATGAGTCCATTTTGCTAACAGATTCCAAACTCAGTAGTTAACTGTGAGAGAGAATAACAACCCTCTGATCAACACTTGATCCAACGGTTTAGATCCAATTGGGATTTCACCCATCGCGATTTCGGCACTCTTGGCATTCAGAGTTTTTGTCACTTACAAATCCCGATCCCCAAAACTCCACAAAGAAGTCAGATCAATGGTCCAAATCACTTCTTTATTCAACGACTGTGATTAAATCGCGAAATCGCATATCACGATTTCAGAGTTCTTGATGTCAATAGATTTTGGCATTTCAAAGTCCCGATCCCCGATTGCTGATACGCCCTTTTCTCCACGCGCTGGCCCTCTTGGCTCAGCTCCTGACCAATGTGACCAGTCCTCATGACCGCAACCTTACCCCATTTCGTGGCTACTCCTATCGGAGTTTCGACACTTGCGCTGTAAAAAAGGTGCATGTCTTTAGGATTCCCGATCCTCCGATTCCCGATATCCCGATGCGCATTCTGTTCGCCTAGCCCCGTTTGGCTACGCTCTGGTCCACATGACCGTCATACCACATGACCGCATCCGTACCTCTTTTCAGGGTTCGCAGGTTTGCAATGCAAAGTTTTCACAACCACAGAATCCTCGATATGCCGATCCCCGATGCACCGGTCCTCCGATGGTTCCCGGTCTCTTCCTCTGTTGTGATTACAACTGTTCCCCACTGATCGGGGTTTCGCGGTTCGCGACTTCAAATTGCACAAACTCCTTGCTCCCGGGATCTCTGATATCCCGATGCCGACTATTCCCAGGTTGCTGACACCTGTCCACCACTAGTTCCACCTGTGGCCCAGACGACTCTCTTATCGGGATATCGCGTATTGCGATTTTGTGATATCTGATGCCAATGTTTCACGGGACTCGTGAAACTTCGATTCTCGATTCTCCGATGAAGAAAATCAATGGTCCAGATCTCATTCTTTCTTTAACGACTGCGATTAAATCGCGAAATCACATATCGCGATTTCGGGGTTCTTGTTGTCAAGTGAATTGGACATTTCAAAGTCCCGATCCCCGATTCTCCGATGAAGCCTCCTATCGAGCTTCTTCCGGTGGCGCCTGATCACTGCCACACGTCCTTCCAAATGGATGGTCTCGATTATGTCGGGATTTCGAGACTTTCAATATCCCGGTTCTCACAACCTTGAGAACTCCGATCTCTCGGTGGCTGATATCTCGATGACAATTCCTCGTGTCGGGACTGCTCTTCTTGCTCCCGAGGCTTATCTCCCTCGCAGCTTCTGCAGATCTGATGGCTGTCGACAACCCTGCACCAAATCTAACGGCTCTCGCTGCGTTCAATCATTCACTGCTGATCAGGGGATCAAATTTTGCTCAATTTTCAAAGTGCTCGGATTGCGACGAAAATAGTGCCATTACGTCCGTCTCGTCTTCCTGATTCCAACGGTATATTTACTTTCGCAAACGGAGTCCGTATGGAGGAGATATTGTGATCTGTCCGCCAGGCCAAACAGGCAAAAATTTGGGGTGCTGACTGTACCTGTCCGTACAGTCCGTACGGCCACGTGGAGGGCCGTACCATCTTGCTGATGTGGCAGTTTGATGACATGGAATATTTTTATTTGATGGTGGTTTCCCAATGGGGTGTTGACATGTGTCATTTGCAG
>ML797292.1:384242-399352 GCA_009831015.1 Picea engelmannii | reverse complement strand
GATTTATTATGCTGTCTATGTGTATCTTTACATAAGTAATCCTTTATTATGTGTTGCAAATTGATCCGGTTGCTTTAAAAACACATAACAATTTCACTTGCAATATTTATTCAAGTTTCAAGTCTTCTTCAATTTTAGATCAACTGCTTTCGATCATTCACCTCTCTGAACTTGTCTTCTGTTTGCCTGTCATCTTCACTGTTGCCATCAATGACAAGCATTCGCTGTCTGTTCACTGAGTTTTCCAACAATAGTGTGTTGGAGTCGATGGGGAAAAGTTCATTAGAAAGAGGGACTTAATGAATCCCCCATCATCTAACATGCGAACAAACATAATGATTTGAAGAACATGAAGTAGAAGCAACAATTGTATGCCAAATTTTATTGTGGACCTACCCACCAACAACCTGGTTTTCAAGCAAGTCCATGTCTAGCTACACCAACAAGCTAATTTTCATAACTAGACTAATTTTTTTTATTCTTTTTCTTAGTTTTTCTCTTTTTTTTTTTTTTTCTTTCTTTTACATATACATATATACACAAACAAAAATTTGTGAGAAACTCAAGAAGAGGTTAGAGAGGGGAAGGAGACCCCCTATTCACAACCTCCATCTTTGACTATTGTAACATATCTTAAACAAACTCTTTCCTTGGACATGGGTTTGTGATACAAGCTTAATCAATGGACATTCACCATAAAGGAGATCTGATTTGCATCTATTGTGTTGATTCTCATAGAGCCGTTATCGAAGACGCTCTCAACCTCATATGGTCCTAGCCATTGAAGAGGAGAGCTCAGTCACCAGGTTTGAAGACCTTCTTTCTAATGATGTTTTCAAGCCACCTCGACCATTGTTCTCGAACAAGAATGGTGTTGGACATATTGTCATTGATGTGTTGTCCTTGATGTCATCAGTTGATGTCATTATGATGTGATGATGAGTTGTTATGAGCAACATGCATAGGAATCTACTTAAAGCTCAGGAGAGGCAACGTATTAGATTTTATGAGATTGACGCGATGCAGAAACACCATTAGGATTGAGTTCCCAACAGATCAATGATCTTGATCAGTTAGAATCCAAGTACAAAACCAAAAATCTCAGAAGAGAAAGCACATTGCAGTGATGATGAGTTATTATGAAAAACATGCATAGGAATCTACCAAAAAGCTCAAAAGGGAAAGCGTATTGCAGAAACACGATCAGGATTGAAATCTGCACAGTAAAACTACAAAATAATTGAGGGAGAATCTTGTCCACTAATGTAGATTTTAGGACAAACCAGGACCGTCATATCTGGGAGTTACAGAGGAGGACCTTCGAATCAACATCTGATTAAGTCTTGACCATCGGATCTCAGTAAGGGAAGATCAATGGGGGGGGGGGGGACCATTGTGGGATGTAAGGGTTGGAGTTAATGATTAGGCAAGTTTCAATTTTGAAATATACATCGAACATCGATCGTCACCTACCAATATATCTACGGTTGGCATTGGTTCCACTACCCTGAAACCCTGGAGCCCTGGAGTCACGAATAGCCGAAATCCTGACAACCGTTGGATCGTGTTAATATTTTCACATCAAATAAGGATTGTTAGATGTAGTCAAGTTATTCGAGGTTTATTCGGGGAATCTCACTCCAAGAGAATTGGGAAGTGGGAAAATAGAATAACCCAAAGTCCCGAAAGCTAAAATGAATCTAGACCATTGATATAGAACTGATCACAGTCGTTGGATCAAGGAATCACAAGATCGCGAATAGCCGAATTCTTGAAAACCATTGGATCGTGCTAAGATTTTTCACGTCAAAGAAGGATCATTAGATGAAGTCAAGTTACTTGAGGTTTATTCGAGGATTCTCAGACCGGGAGAATTGGGAAGTGGGAAAAGTGAATAACCCAAAGGCTTGAAGGATGAAATGAATCTAGACCATTGAACTATAATTGATCACAGTTGTTAGATCAAGGATTTAGATGAATCTATGACCGTTATATCCAGGAGGAGGACATGTGACACATCAGGCAATTCACATCAGTAAAGACCACGTCAGCAAGGACAAGTGGCACAATAAAATGGTGACAAGTGTTAAGGTCCAGTTGGCATTTTAGGTACATGTAAGTCACAAATCTAAGTGACACGTGGCAGCCACTCGACCAGTGCCAAGTCAGCGGTGATGTCAACAAGTTAGGTCACTTTGGGAGTTTGTCCTTCTAGGGAAACCAATAGCTACCCGAAGCATCGAAGGCCGAAGTCAATGCTAACCACTGATCTAAGATCCTACGAATTCTCACATGAACGTTAGATCAAAACGTAGTGGAAAGATGGCGTAAGAATTCCCATGTTGACCACTTCGGCACTGACCAACTCCCATGGAAATTGGAACAACAATTACCTGGACCTCCGAACCCCCAAAGTCCCGAAGTAAATAGTGGTCATCCATCTCAATCTTTGATTAAGCCATAACCATTGGTTTAAGCAGTGGAAGGATAGTGTAAGGATCAAAGCTAGACCATTGATTCGGTTCCGGGAATCATGCTAACCATTAGATCAACCCTTGTGAGAGGTCAAAACTTCAGAAGACTAGATGAAAGAGAAAAAGCTCGAAGGCTGAAGTCCGAAGGACTAGGTTCTGGTCCTCGATCACGAGTTATGAACACATAAGCCATGAAGCGCTGGGAACATCACTTAAATTAATAAGCCCATGGTTTTGTGCATATGTTCACATGTAAATGGTTTGAAGGAAGCACCTCTGCAGAATTCGATTTCTGCAATATTTGCAGAGACGTGGAATCGAGTTAAAAATGAAATCGATCCATATCAGTGATCGATTTATGAAAATCACTCTAACTAATTTGAAAATCCTTCACGATAATGTTTGAATAATAATGAAGAAAAACAAATGTTATTTTTGTTAATCTAAATAAAGAGGTGTGATGGTCCAAACAAAGGGACACAAAGATTCATATCTCACACCATTTGGGTGTCTATATAAGCAAGGAAGAACGATGAAGAAGAAGTGTCAGAAGATCAAAATAGAAACATAGTCCAAGAATAAGAACTGATGATTCTTATAAAGTGAGGGTGGAAGGGAGGAGCACAAAAGGATTCATATCCTTTAATAAGTAAGTGTAATTTAAGGGAGTTGGTGCTTCCCGGGGTTGGTGCCCTAAAGACGAGGGAGTTGGTGCTTCCTATGGTTGGTTCCCTAAAGAAACAAGGGAGTTGGTGCTTCCCAGGATTGGTTCCCTGAAGAAGGGGATTTGTGTCTCCTAGAGTTGGTTCTCTAAAAAGGATTGGTGTCCTTCACTATTCTTCATAAAATCCTTGTAATTCCTATTATTTATACTTATATAATTGATTTTACAAACAAGTCCATTGTTGATCTATTGTGGTAATTAACAAAATATAAAAGTAACTGCTAATTGTTGAAAAAGGGTAATATTGATTCACCCCCCCGCCCCCTCTCAGTATTCCAACAATTGGTATCAGAGTAAGTGCCTTCAACAAAATCTAACAGCTGAAAGATAGATCTTAAAGATGGATTAGCAAGAGGGAATGTCTAACAACAAAGCACCATTGTTTAATGGAGGTGGCTATGCTCTATGGAAAATAAGAATGAAAAACTTCCCGTTGGCTCTTGGTTTTGATATCTGGTAATCTGTTGTAGATGGTTACATTGCACCAACTACTCCACCCAAAGATGATGCATGAAAGAAAATATGCAATGACAACTCTAGAGTAGTTGATGCAATTCTAGGAGGGTTGACAAATTCTATATGTGTGAAGGTTATGCATTGTAAGTCAGCCAAAGAAATCTGGGACAAAATGGGGGTTGTATATGAAGGAGATGACAAAGTCTGGGAAGCCAAACTACAGACCTATAGAACTCAGTTTGAAAATCTGAAAATGAAAGAAGAAAAGAACATTGTTGAATACCTTCATAGGGTAGATGAAGTGGTTAATTCAATCAGAGCAGCAGAAGAAGAACTTACATATAAACCTATTGTGCAAAAGATACTAAGGTAAAATTACCTATGAGATATGATGCCAAGATTTCTACAATTGAAGATAGGCATGATCTTGACACACTCACAATTGATCAGCGTCATGGAATTTTTACAGCATGTGAAATGAGAACAGGGAATGATAAATCATAAAAAAGAGAAACAACCTTTAAAGCATCTAAAACAAAGATGAGGCAAGAGAAAAAGACCAATGATGAGTTATCAGATATATCTAATGAGGAAAATACCAACTTCATAAAGAAACTCAAGAAAGGGAGAGGGAAATACAAAGGAAATATTCCTCTAATATGTTTCAACTGTGGAAAAATTGGACACTTTTCCAATAAATGTCCCTATCCTAAGCAGAAGGAAAGTGATGATGAAAGAACTTTAAAAAACAGAAGAAAAATAACACTAATAATAAAAAGAAGTTCTACAAGAAAAATAAAATGTTCTTTACCCAAGAAGACAGTAACTCATCAAAAGAAAATGAAGAAGACAAATCAGAGCTTCTATTTATGGGAATAAAAACTCAAGATGATAAACATTCAGAAGATGAAGAAGAAGTGAACTTCGAAGAAGAAATCCTTAGTGTAATTGAAGAACTAAGAAAAACTAAAAAACAAAACATGGTACTAAGGGAAGAGTTTCTAGAGATTAAAGAAGCTACTAAATCAAGAGAGAGGGAAGTTTCCAAAACCATCAAAGAGTCATAACAGACCATCGATGATTTGAAGTCCCAGCTCCTGGAAGCTAATAAAATTGAAGAAGCCATTTTACAACAACTTAATGATAAAAAACAAGTATGTGAGAAACTAGAAGTTGAGATTAAGCTGCTAAAAAGTGAAATTGAGAAAGAAAAGAAGGGATCACAATTTGGAAATAGTTCAAACATCTTGGATGAAATTCTCAGTAGTCAAAGGTCACCAAACAACAATACTGGTTTGGGATACACTCAAGACTCAACTTCTACATCACAAGGATCTGTCAAGAAACCAATCAGTTACGAAGATGCTCTGAAAAAATCGTTAAGAAAAGAAGGTAATAAGGCAAAGATGATACCATTGAAAACTGTTACACATAAACATAAATCAATACTCCCTACTAGAGTAAAAGATGGCAAGAAAAATACAATCATCAAAAGGAATTCCCCTTAATATCTATTTATTGGATATTGTTACTCTTGCAATAATTTTGGACATAATGCAGTACACTGCAAAGCTTATGGACAAAACAATCGTATAAATGTCGAAAGATATAAGAACAATAAGTACAATACAAAGAAACAAAACTATAACTCATTTTCTCCTTTGCAAGACTTCAATAGTGAATGCCAAAAATTCAACAACTATGGTAATAAAACGAGTGAATGGAGATTGCCAAAATATGATAAAAAGACAAATATTTCCCATAATAAAAAAGAATGGAAGAAAAAGCAAACAAAGTGCAATGTAGCCTTATATACAAGAAATCAAGGATGTCAGTGGTATATAGATAGTGGATGTTCCAAACACATGATTGGAGATCAAAGTAAATTTCTCAAGTCAAATAAGAAAGGAAAAGGAAAAGTAACTTTTGGAGATAACATGTTAGCCAAGATACTGGGAAAAGGCAATATTAGTTTAGGAAATAATAAAACCAAAGCAGAAGATGTACTTCTGGTAGATCTCCTAAGTGTAAGACAAACATGTGATTAGGGTCACATACTTACTTTTGATTCTTAGAAATGTGAGATCAGAAAAAAGGACACTGGAAAGCTAGTGGCAGTTGCACCAAGAACATCTAGCAATGTGTACATCCTTGATATAGATGAATAAGAAAAATGTTGTTTAAGCCAAGTAGATGAAAGATGGCTATGGCATAGAAGGTTGGGACATTTAAGCTTTGATAACTTGATCAAATCCAATGAGAAAAAGGCAATTAGAGACCTTCCAAAAATGATTAAGCCTTCAAATTCTATTTGTAAACATTGTCAAATAGGAAAGCAAACAAGAGTTAGGTTCAAAACAAAAGAGCATTCCACGACAAAACCATCAAAGATTATTCACACAGATCTATGTGGACCAACCAGAACCAAAAGTACTTATGGTGAGTAATATTTTATGTTCATTGTTGATGATTACATAAGATTGACCTGGGTATTCTTTCTAAAAGAAAAATCAGAAGCATTTGAGAAATTTAAAATATAGAAATCCCTTGTAGAAAATGAAACAGATCTATAAATTAAATGTTTGAGATCAGACAATGGAGGAGAATTCACCTCTAAATAGTTCATTCCATTATGTGAAAATCATGGTATCAAAAGACGGTTTTCAGCTCTCAGGACTCCTCAACAGAATGGAGTGGTAGAAAGGAAAAACAAAATAGTTCAAGAAGCTGCAAGAACCATGCTAAATGAAGCCAAGCTTCCAGACAAATTCTAGAGAAATGAAATCTACACAACAATCCACATACTTAATAGAGCTCAGTTGAGACCCAACCATGACAAAACCCCTTATGAACTATGGTTTGGAAGGCCAACATCTGTAAAACACTTTAGAACTTTTGGAGGTAAATGTTACATAAAGAATGATGAAGATAACCTAGGAAATTTTGATCCAAGATCTGATGAAGGAATATTCTTAGGATATTAATATAATAAGAAAGCATACACATGTTATAATATTAGACTACTAAAGATAGTGAAAAGTGCCAATGTAAAGATAGATGATCTAAAAAAGAGCATATCCCAAGGCATTGCTAAAAAATCTCAAGAAGAAGATGATGATGTAAAATCTTAGCAGTAAGATGATGATGTAGAATCTCAACAAGAAGATGATAATAATGAAACACTGGAAAATGAACCACATACTGATGAATACGACAATGAAGAAACACCCTTTCCAAGAGCTCCATCAAAAAGAGTTCAAAAGAATCATTCGGAAATCCAGATTATTGGATATAAAAGTGCAAGAGTGGAAACAAGAAGGAAACTCTCTTGTAACTCAAAACAAGCAATTCTATCCTGAATAAAACCTAAGTCAATTAATGAAGCTATCAAAAGTAAAGAATGGATGATCCGGATTTTATGAGCAGAACGAAATGACTACAGATTATTACCAAATGCTTAACACAGAATAACAGAGATACAATAAAACTGGTTTTCTATTCAATAAGGAAATAAGCTGAAACTGTAAAATGCAGCGGAAAACAAGCTTGCTGGAATGGTGGCGGCTTATCTCTGAGAAGAGATGTGACGGCTACGCTCATTCACAAGAAGATGATTACAATGAGGCTCTCAAGGCCTTTTTACAATAAACAGGAGTTTCAAAAAGCCTAAACATCCAAAAACCTAACCCTAGGAGATGAAGCGCCAAAAGTCATGTGGGCCCCGTTTGGGTAAGTCAGTACATCAACTTTCCGGGGTCGTAACTTTTGCATACGATCTCCGTTTTAGGTGTATGATAGCCCATTGGAAAGATATATCCGAGGAATACAACAATTGCACAAAATTTCATGATAAATTTTTTTGAGCAACATACCCCAAAAAACATCGTTTAGGGCCTCAAAACGGCTCCGGAAGTTCAAGACCCGAAAAACTGCTAAAAATAGTAAATTATCAAAATTGCTAGAAAGTTGTTTTGAGCTAGCTGGGAAAGGTGGGTGGCCACCGATATCAACCTAGATCAATCCTCCATCCTTAGGAAGCAATGGTCTCCATTACGTTAAGTTCCCCCATCAGATGAGGAAATTTATGCTGAATTTGGCCTCGGGTGAGCCACTTGCCTTGGTGCAGGAGCTGCCCTGCTTTGACGACTCGATAAAGCTGGATCCTTTGTTGTCGAGTGCCCTTGATGTGTGTGTCCACAATCTCATCACTGGATGCCTGTTGTATGCATTCCAGGTTGACCTCTGTTGGTGTCAACTGTTCTGCTAGGTCTGAGGTGTCCAATAATGGTGGGAAATAAGGCCGAAGGAGGTCCACGTTGAACACTGGATGCATGCCAAGGAAAGGAGGAATGTTGAGCGCAAAAGCATTATCCCCCACAACCTTGGTGATGGTGTAAGATCCATATAAGAGTGGGCAAAGCTTTCGATGGGGTCCTGTAAGGCGTTCTTTCTACAAATGCAACCAAACTTTGTCGCCCACCTGAAACTTATGTGGAACCCGATGTTGATCATGGCGCTGCTTGTACTTGTCATTAGACTTATGTAGGATATCTTGAACCTGTTGGCAGATGTGCTGGATCCTCTCAATGAATCGGGTGGCTTTTTTAGCCTCAGTTGGAGTAGGAGAGGAGTCGTTCGAGGTGACCACAAGGGGAAGTGCAACATCTATGGGACCCAATGGTTGGAATCCCAACCCCATCTGAAAGGGGCTGTGGTCGGTTGAGCTATGCAAGGCTCGGTTGTAGCTATGCTAGACATAGGGAAGACTCTCATCCCATGTGTGAGGGTGCTTGGAATTATACATGCGCAGGATATGCACGATCATTCGATTTATGACCTCGGTTTGGTCATCTGTCTAGGGGTGGAAGGCTGTGGATTTGGTGAGCTTGGTGTCCAGCAGTGACCAGAGGCTCGACCAGCATGTGCTGAGAAATTGACTGTCCTGATTTGAGACAATGGTTTGTGGGATTTCAAAATGTACCCAGACTCATTTAAAGAAGATCTTGGCAGTGGCTTCTGCTGTGATGCTCTTCTTGCAAGCAACCATAATCGCCATCTTAGAAAAGTGATCGACAACCATAAAAACATAGTCATTTCCCCATTTGGTGGATGAGAGGCCCGACATGTAGTCCATTGAGATGGATTCCCATAGTTTGTCAGGAGTAGGAAGAGGGGTGTACAGGCCCTATTTCTTAGTGGTTGGTTTGGCAATAATGCAAGCAGTGCAAGACCTAATATACTTGCTGACCTCCTGTTGAAGTTTCGGCCAGTAGAAATTTTTTTGTAGCATCGCCACTGTATTTTCGACATCGAAGTATCCTGCCACCCGGCTGTAGTGGGCTTCCCAGATCATCTTCGCTCGCTCACTTGAGGGAACACATATATGGCCCAGACAACACAACAACCCACCCTGAAGATGGAAATTATCGACAACTGCCTTTGCACCCAACATTTGGTAGGTGGTGGTGAAGTCCAGGTCTATATCATAGAGTTGGGGCCATCCATAGGTCTCATGGCCACATGAGTCTAGCACTGTGGTGAGTGCCGCAACTGGTGGTCTGCTGAGGCAATCAATGACATGGTTGGTGCTTCTTGTTTTATACTTGATGTCGAGGTGGAATTGCTGCAAGTATGTGGACCACTTTTGATGGTGGTCATTCTGCATTTTTCCTTGTGTCTGCATGAACTGCAATGGCTTATGATCAGTGTGGATGACTGTCTCCCTCCCAAGAATGTAATGTCTCCACTGGCGACAGGCTTGCACAATGGAGTACATTTCTTTGTCGTAAGTAGGGTACTTATGAACAACATCTGATAGTGTCACACTATGATAGGCCATGGGGTGGCCATGCTGCATGAGAATGACACCCACAATATAGTCTGAAGCATCAGTCTCAATCTCAAAGGGTTGCTGCAAGTCTGGTAGTGAAAGTACTGGGGCTGAGCACAAGCGCTGCTTCAAATCATCGAACGCTTTTTGTTGGGGCTGGGCCGATGCAAATTTCGCCTTACCACCACCCCTGGTTATTTGGCTGAGGGCCCATGCAATATGGGAGAATCCCAACAAAAACCTGTGGTAGAAATTGGCAAGGCCCAAGAAGCTCCGAAGCTCCGTGAGTGTGGTTGGGGCTGGCCAGTCACAGATGAATTGGATATTGGCTGGATCCACATGTACGCCATGTTGATCAATGATTTATCCTAGGTAATGGACCCTGTCCATGCCGAAGGAGCATTTTTCCAAGTTGGCATATAGCTTGTGCTGTCACAGGGTGTGTAGAACCTGCTGAATATGCTGCAAGAGTTTGGCCCAAGTCTTGCTGTAAATGAGAATGTCATCAAGATACACCACTACAAAAGTATTGGTGAATGGTTGTAGGATATCATCCATTATCATCATGAAAGTGGCTGGAGTGTTGGTCAGACCAAAGGGCATGACCAACCATTCAAAAAGGCCTTCCTTTGACTTGAAGGCGGTCTTCCATACATCTGTCTATTTTATTGGGACCTGGTGGTAGCCAGACTTTAGATCAATCTTACTGAATTATTTGGCCCCAATGGGTTGATCAAGGAGGTCGTTGATTCAAGGAATCGGGTATCGCTTTCTGACTGTGATTTTATTCAAAGCCCAATAATCAATGCAAAGTCACCAGGTTCCATCTTTCTTCTATACCAGCACGATTGGGCTCCAACAAGGTGATGAGCTAGGACGGATGTGCCCCTTGTGGAGAAATTCTTGGATCTGTCGCTTGATCTCCTCATTCTCTAACAGAGAGCGACGATAGAATGGCCCATTGGGCAGCGGTGTACCGGGGGTCAGATCGATGGGGTGCTTGACCTGGCAGTGCTGAGGTACCCCGATAGGCGAGGAGAAGATATCCGAGTATTTTTCCAGGACCTTATCTACTTGCTTCTGTTGTGTGGAGAGGTCGATCACAGAGACCCTGGATGTGGCTGTGATTTTTCTCTCATTCTGAGAGTGGATCACGAAGAAGACAAACTTCCTCATCTGAGAGATGACCTTCCTGCATTTCTTAGCAGAGATCAAGGAAATAACACTAGGTGGGACAGCTTCGGGTATCCTGTACAATTTCCTGTTCAAAGTAATAATAATACTATGAGGCCTAGACTCATATACAACATGACATTTCCATAAATAAGGTTCGCCCAAAAGAACATCACAAACTTCGAGAGGAGAAACATCACACAATACCTCATCTTTGAAGGGCTTGATGCCATACGATAGTCGAAACTGTTGGCTGACGTAGAGATCGCTTCCTTGGCGGAGCCATCCAATGGTGTAGGGTTGTGGGTGCAGTGTTGTCGGCAGGGCCAGCCGCTTGACGACCTCTGTTGAGATGAGGTTCTTCTGGCTACCACTATCAATAATGAAGTGCAGTGGGGTGCCTTTTACCCACATCTGGGAATGGAAGAGGCACTCTCCTTCTTCTGGCTCGTCTGGTTCACCATGCTGGAGCTTGGTGGTAGTAACAGTGGCACTGGGTTCCACGTCAATGATCCGTCTTCCCCTTTCCGTTTCTAACTCAGAGTGAGAACCCACATTTGATTCAGAGGCTTTCACTTCAGCCACCAGTGTCTTCTTTGAGCGACAGTCAACAATGTTATGCCAAGGGCTCTTATGGAAGTCGCACCACTTGCCGGTATCTTTCTTTGTCTTTCCAGTGTCCTTCTTTGCTTGAGACTTGGAATGGTTTTCCTGATAATATGCATCTTTGCTCTGTCCTTCTGTGGGTTGGGGCCGCCCTTTCCTAGCTTTTGTTGTGAGGGGTTCCTCGACCCAAATTGTCGCGTCTTTTGTTTGATCTTCTGCTCGATTTTGACGGCATATCGGTAGGCCGCGCCCAAGGATGAGATGTCTAGAAATTCCATTTCGGTCTAGATGTATATATGCAGAGCATTGTGATACTTGAGAACCAAATGTCTCTTCGAATCTTTGATACCCAACTTGGTGCGCAAGGTATGGAAGACATTTGTGAAATCTGGCACTGCTTGGTCTCTTTCTTGCCGCAGTGTGGTCCATTTGGTATACAAGTCGTCATAACTTCCGACAGGGTAGTATTGTTCCTTAATAACATCTCTGAAGGATTCCCAGGTGGCCATGACTGTAAATAATGAAGGGTCCTCTATTTCCTTTTGCTCACAGAAAGTTTCCCACCAATCTTTGACATGGGAATAGCTTTGAGGAGCGCAAAAGTAATCTTTTCTCTATTCGAAAAGTTATGGACAGAGAAATACCCTTCTAGTAGATTCAACCACTTGTCTACAACATCTGCGTCTATCTGACCTTCAAATATAGGAATATCGAAGTTTATTTGTACCTTGAAGGGGGCGGTGCCTCTGCTCGAAGAAGATGCGTTGCCTGTTGGTAGTCACCGAAGGATTTGCGGGAAATTATCCATCATCTTGTTCCTCTATTGCATGAGGGCTTCCTCAATCAACAGTTTGAAAGGATCTCCTATATCATCATCTTTATTTTCTCCTTCCATGAGAGGTCACTTGGGTGTGCGAGAGATTTTGTCCTCAAGAGAAACAAGATCGAGACCCAAATCGTTGTACTCTGACCTCGTTGGGGACATGCATTAAGATGACAAGGAGCATACCGCTCTGATACCACTGATCCGGATTTTATGACCAGAAGGAAATGACTACAAATTATTACCAAATGCTTAACACAGAATAACAGAGATACAGTACAACTGGTTTTCTATTCAATAAGGAAATAAGCTGAAACTGTAAAATGCAACGAAAAACAAGCTTGTTGGAATGGTGGTGGCTTATCTTTGAGAAGAGATGTGACAGTTGCTCTCATTTGCAAGAAGATGATTGCAATGAGGCTCTCAAGGCCTTTTTACAATAAACAGGAGTTTCAAAAACCCTAAACATCCAAAAACCTAGCCCTAGGAGATGAAGCGCCAAAAGTCATGTGGGCCCCGTTTGGGTAAGTCAGTACATCAACTTCCCGGGGTCATAACTTTTGCATATGATCTCCGTTTTAGGCATATGATAGCCCATTAGAAATATCTATCTGAGGACTACAACAATTGCACAAAATTTCATGACAAATTTTTTTGAGCAACATACCCCAAAAAACGTCGTTTAGGGCCTCAAAAAGGCTCTAGAAGTTCAGGACCTGAAAAACTGCTAAAAATAGTAAATTATCAAAATTGCTAGAAAGCTGTTTTGAGCTAGCTGGGAAAGGTGGGTCACCACCAATATCCACCTGGATCAATCCTCCATCCTTAGGAAGCAATGGTCTCCATTGCGTTGAGTTCCCCCATCAGATGAGGAAATTTCTGCTGAATTTGTACCCGGGTGAGCCACTTGCCTTGGTGCAGGAGCTGCCCTGCTTTGACGACTCGATAAAGTTGGATCCTTTGTTGTCAAGTGCCCTTGATCTGTGTGTCCACAATCTCATCACTAGATGCCTATTGTATGCAGTTGGGGTTGAGCTCTGTTGGTGTCAACTGTTCTGCTATGTATGAGGTGTCCAATAATGGTGGGAAATAAGGCCGAAGGAGGTCCACGTTGAACATTGGGTGCAGGACAAGGAAAGGAGGAATGTTGAGCGCAAAAGAATTATCCCCCACAACCTTGGTGATAGTGTATGACCCATATCAGAGTGGGCAAAGCTTTCGATGGGGTCCTGTAAGGTGTTCTTTCTGCAAGTGCAACCAAACTTTGTCGCCCACCTAAAACTTATGTGGAACCCGATGTTGATCATGGCGGTGCTTGTACTTGTCATTAGACTTATGTAGGATATCCTAAACCTATTGGCGGATGTGCTGGATCCTCTTAATGAATTGGGTGGCTTTGTCAGCCTCATTTGGAGTAGGAGAGGAGTCGTTCGAGGTGACTGCAAGGGGAAGTACAACATCTATGGGACCCAATGGTTGGAATCCCAACCCCACCTGAAAGGGGCTGTGGCCAGTTGAGCTATGCAGGGCTCGGTTGTAGCTATGCTGGACATAGGGAAGAATTTCATCCCATGTGTGAGGGTGCTTGGAATTATACATGTGTAGGATATGCACGATCATTCGATTTACGACATCGGTTTGGTCATCTATTTGGGGGTGGAAGGCCATGGATTTGGTGAGCTTGGTGTTCAGCAGTGACCAGACGCTCGACTAGAATGTGCTGAGAAATCGACTGTCTCAATCTGAGACAATGGTTTGTGGGATTCCAAAATGTACCCAGACTCGTTCAAAGAAGAGCATGGCAATGGCTTCTGCTGTGATGCTCTTCTTGCAAGCAACCATAATCGCCATCTTAGAAAAGCGATCAACAACCACAAAAACACAGTAATTTCCCCGCTAGGTGGACGGGAGGCCCGACATGTAGTCCATTGAGATGGATTCCCATGGTCTGTCAAGAGTAGGAAGAGGGGTGTATAGGATCTATTTCTTAGTGGTTGGTTTGGCAATAACACAAGCAGTGCAAGACCTGATATACTTGTTGAACTCCTGTCGAAGTTTCGACCAGTAGGAATTTTTTTGTAGCATCGCCACTGTCTTTTCGACGCCAAAGTGTCCTGCCACCCGACTATAGTGGGCTTCCCAGATCAACTTCACTCGCTCACTTTGGGGAACACATATATGGCCCAGACGACACAACAACCTGTCCTGAAGATGGAAATTATCGACAACTGCCTTTGCACCCAACATTTGGTAGGTGGTGGCGAAGTCCAGGTCTGTCTCATAGAGTTGGGGCCATCTAGAGGTCTCATGGCCGCAGGAGTCTAGCACTGTGGTGAGTGCCGCGACTGGTGGTCTGCTGAGGCAATCAACGACATAGTTGGTGATTCCTATTTTATACTTGATGTTGAGGTGGAATTGCTGCTAGTATGTGGACCATTTTTGATAGCGGTCATTCTGCAATTTTCCTTGTGTCTGCATGAACTGCAGTGGCTTATTATCAGTGTGGATGACTGTCTCCCTCCCAAGAATGTAATGTCTCCACTGGTGGTAGGCTTTCACAATGGAGTACATTTCTTTGTCATAAGTAGGGTACTTACGAACAACATCTGATAGTGTCTCACTATGATAGGCCACGGGTGGCCATGCTGCGTGAGAACGACACCCACAACATAGTCTAAAACATCAGTCTCAATCTCAAAGGGTTGTTGCAGGTCTGGTAGTGAAAGTACTGGGGTTGAGCACAAGAGCTTCTTCAAATCATCGAACGCTTGTTGTTGGGGCTGGCCCCATGCAAATTTTGCCTCACCACCACCCTTGGTTATTTGGCTGAGGGCCCATGCAATATGGGAGAATCCCAACACAAACCTGCAGTAGAAATTGGCAAGGCCCAAGAAGCTCCGAAGCTCCGTGAGTGTGGTTGGGGCTGGCCAGTCACGGATGACTTGGATCTTGGTTGGATCCACATGTACGCCATGTTGATCAATGATGTAGCCTAGGTAATGGACCCTGTCCTTGCCGAAGGAG
>ML797292.1:368527-381199 GCA_009831015.1 Picea engelmannii | reverse complement strand
AAATCAATGAATGAAGAACTAGACCAAATAGAGAAGAATCAGACTTGGGAACTAGTTCCAAGACCCAAGGACAAGAATGTGATAGGAACCAAGTGGATCTTCAAGAACAAACTAAATGAAAATGGGGAGATTATAAAGAAAAAAGATAGATTAGTTTGAAAAGGATATTTCCAAGTAGAAGGTATTGATTTTGAAGAGACTTTCGCTCCAGTAGTAAGAATTGAGGCCATCAAAATGTTCCTGGCATTTGCATGCTTCAAAAATTTTAAAATCTATCAGATGGATGTCAAGTCAGCATTCCTTAATGGAACACTAGAAGAAGAAGTCTATATTGGGCAACCAGAAGGATTCATGTTATTAGAAAATTAGGATTATGTGTGCAAGATAAAAAATTCCCTGTATGGTCTTAAACAAGCCCCCAAAGCATGTTTCTCTAGGCTTGATCAATACCTACAAAAACAAGGATATAAGAGAGGGAATATTGACAACAAACTATACATCAAAATTGAGTATAAAAACATGATTGTTATGGTGGTATATGTAGATGGCATCATATTTGGGAGTAATCTCACTACACTAAGAAAAAACATTTGCAACCAAAATGCAAGAAGAGTTTGAAATGTCTATGCTGGGAGAATTTTCATTTTTCTTAGGTTTACAAGTAAATCAAATAGAAAATGGAATATTTGTTTCACGAGCCAAATATATCAAGGAAATGCTAAAGAAATTTTAAATGGAAGATAGTAAACTTATGAGTACTCCCATGGTCACTGGATGTAAACTAAGTCTAGAAGATGACTCACCAAAATTAGGACTCACCAAAATTAGACCAAACGATGTATAGATCAATGGTTGGAAGTTTCCTCTATTCAACAATAACAAGACCTGACATCCTGTAGGTTGTAGGATTCGTGGGTAGATTTCAATTTGCACCTAAAGAAACTCACTCAAAAGTAGTAAAAAGAATATTCAGATACCCTCAAGGCACCCTAGAACTTGGATTATGGTATCCAAAAGATAAAGACTTCATTCTAACTGCATATACTGATGTAGATTGGGCCGGTAGCATATATGATAGGAAAAGCACCAGTGGAGGAGGATTTTTCTTAGGAAAAAGTCTGGTAGAATGGTTAAGCAAGAAACAAACATCCACACCACTCTCTACAACAGAGGCATAATACATTGTTGTTGCATCCTGCTGCACACAAGTTCTTTGGATGAAGAAAACTTTAGAAGACCTACAAATAAGATATAATAATCCGATTACTATTAACTTTGATAACACTAGTGCCATAAGTATCTCTAAAAATCAAGTGATGCATTCTAAAACCAAACACATCCCAATTAAATACCATTTCCTAAGAGATCAGGTTACCTAAAAAATAGTTAAAATAATGTTTGTAGACACCAAATAACAGATTGCATACATTTTCACAAAACCTTTTCCCACGAGTACTTTTGAAAATCTTCGACATAAATTAGGAGTAATTCAAAAACCTCATTAAAAACCATAAAATTGTATCAGAAGGGGCACATGGTCAGGGGGAGCATTGCTATAGGGGGAGAGAAGAAAGATCCCCTCTGACATTGCTCTCAAAGGGGGAGGAAATTGACAAGGGAAATGTTATCGTGCAATTTGTACTTTCCCAAAATCCAAAGGCAAGTGAAAAATAGATTGGCGTAACGAGAGGTTGTCCTATAATTTTCACCTAAATAAGACACCTCTTTCTCTTTAGGGGTGAAAGCCCAAGGGAGGCATCCTCGATGTTCTGGGGGTTTGAGAAGGCAAAGGTTATAGTATCAAGAAAATTTCTTCCCCTCTCTCAAGTCACACTGGTCAGAAAGTCCCAAAAGTTTAATAATATGATGCAAACATATGCTTAAGTGTACCTTCCCAGAACAAGACAACAAGAAAACACCATTTGCAAGTAACAATTGATATTAGTGCTTTATAAAACCTTGGAGTTTCAATAAAAGCAATGAGTTGATATACAAGATGAAGAAAACACAAATTTATAACAACAACGTATATATGATGATAACTTCACAATTTATGCCTTAAATAAAATTCAAAATGACCCAAAATGGTAACCTAGAATTAGCAATATTCTAACACTTGTCAGAATCTAAGAAGGAAATGTAATAATCAACTTTAACACTTTCTTTTAGGAGCTTTTACTGCTGTAATATATGGCTATAGCTTACTTTTGTAACAACAACAAGAATGTTAGTAAGTTAGTCTAATATAGGGTTAGGAATAGTTAGCAAGGAGCTTGAGGTAGATGGTTTGGGGGTTGTTTTGATCAATCAACCAAATGTAAGTTATAAACCAATGTCTTTAGGGTTAATGGAGTCACTTTTTGCAGAAAAAATATTGAAGGAAACAAATGATAATATGTGAACTAAAGACAAGAGGGAGGATGATTGAGGTGTTGGGAACACAAGGCCTCAATCATCAAACCTTAGAAGGAAAACGACTGCTAGGAAGTAGGTAACCTTGGGCCCTAGCACTTTTCCTTCTTCTTTAGCTCAAGCTTGAGATAAATAAAAGTTTGATGAATCAATAGTGTTAGAGTCCTACAAAGGTAGGGCTCTAGCACATGCTTCAATAAAGATGTCTTCTAGCAAAATCAAGTAGGTGGATAGCTATTGAGATAAGGACAATAACATGTGCTTATTCTCCTAGAGTTTTACAGTAGCAATTTCATAATCTTAGTAAATTCAAAGCAAAAGATACCATAACCATTCAAAGAAAGAAGAATTGCAGATTTTTAATTACATTCACCAAGAATAATCTAGCAATATGCCCTAGTTGAAGACTTCCACCATGAAAATGCCAAAATACACCCAAAGAAGCCTCCTCCGAGAGTTGCACACCACTTAATTTCAACCAATAAGCCTTAAAGAGGCAGAATTTCAGACCTCACTTGTGTGAGTGAAAGATGATGAAAAAATACAAGGGACTTTTCCCTTATTTATACAATTCAAATGACCTTTAATTACAAAATATGTCAAAAAAGGTTGACATGGCCAATCACATCAAATATCCAATTTTTTACATAAAATTGACAAATTAAACCCTAAAATGGGAAAAAGAGGTGATGTCATGCCATTCTAGGGTGATGTTGGGCCTCCTAAGTGAGATGTTGGCCTCCAAGAGCAAAACGTTAGGCCTTCCAAGGCCTTCGGATCATGCCACATGTGCCACTTGGCACACAACTACCTCCATCATGTCCATCTAACGTTGGGTGACGTCAAGGGTCACAAGGGTGATGTCATGGGGCTTCCAAGGCCAACGTTCAAGGGGAAGGCAAGACCCCCTGGGTCTAGGCCTGCTAAGGTGTCTCTAGTGGAACATCCTCCTCTCTCTCTAGTGCAAGCCTCTGGTATATGTCTTCCCCTGGCTGGGGTCTCAACATCCATTTGGTGGGCTTTTAGCCCTATGGAGGTTCGAGCTAATAATCTCCCCATATCTACCTGTTTGTCAGCCATGGTCCTACAACAACAAAAGGTACGCCCTTCATGGGCTCATAAGTCATAAGGATCATAGCAATGTCAATGAAATCTAATAATCAAATTATCTAAACATGTGCATAAAACCCCCCTTTTCCCAGACAAGTGATCAAAGATGTTATGCTATTCTACAAGCCAAGTTTGGAGAGAGTTCCAGGATGTCCTATTGGGATAATTCTCCATAGGTGTGGGGTGTTTCCAGGTGAAGACCAATCTATGTCATGTAAGTGCATGAGATGGTGTGGGGGATGTTTGGGCAAGGGGTGCAATGATACTAGGGAAATGTAGGTCTTACCTGTGGGTGCCTCTGAAGAGGGTGAGCTGCACCTTGTCATGGATGCAATTGTTTCCTATCCCATTCAATGCCTTTTTCATTTTTATCTTATTTCTTTTTCTTTCAAGATAATACCCGGGGGACACTTCCTTGGCGTGGTGACCAATGGTGACAACGTTACCCACAAGCATTTCATGGAGATGAGAAGGTTGGCTCATGATGAGACCCCCTTTCTCTTGGATAGTCACGTTAATATAAGTGAGATCCATCTCTAAGGTGGCTCCCAGCATTGCCACAAACTTCCTGGATAATAACATTCCCCACACATGTGGGACATCCACCACCATGATATCCATGTGGATCACTCTCTCGGGGTATCTTCCAAGGCATACTTCAACATTCTCAACTACCCCATGAGTGGGTATGGACTTGAACTCAAAACCACACACATTCCTGTAAGGTCATGTGACCTTTAGGCTCAATTTTTCCATGACCTTCAAAGACATCATGTTAGCACCGTCCCCTAAATCAAGCATACAGTTGTTAAGGAATTTGTTATTAATCAATAAGGTCATGAAGAAATGTGGATGTCCATCATATTGAACCCTAAAGTGATATGCTTATAACATAATAGGAGGATCCATTGGTCCATCTAAGCTTTTGAAAAAAATTTCGAACCTTTCCTTTACAGATGGGACCTTGATGTGTTCTCTTAATGGAATGGTCATGTGCATTTTTTCTAGTGCACCTTCAAAGTCAAATTTCAAATCCACTTTGTCAGTCTTGGGAGGATTCTTAGGAATAAGTATGTTCATAGGTGGAGGTCTTGTCTGTGAAATTGGAGGACTAGTAGAGAGAGGTTGGTTCATTCTTTTTTGCCTAGTATATACTTGGAATTCTTGCTTCTTCAACTTTTTTCTTGATTCTTGGTCAAGGTTATTTATCACCTCCATCCTATCCTTCCTGGATGATTCCTTTATGCCTTTTTTATGTTCTTAAAGTGTGACATTAAGGCAATATTGAGGGTTTTCAATGGTATGGTTAACAATGTTTACTTGGTCATGATCACCATCGTTGAAAGGACACTTATTCTCCCAATGTGACTCTCTGTATTGTAATCACCAAGGGTTTTCATCTACTAAATTTGCAGGGGATAAAGTATTGGGGACCTCTTGATCATTCTTTGGTCTAAAAAATTGGTTTCCTTTCTAAAATTTCCCTTTGTAAGGAACCCTAGAAGCTTGTTGTTGAGTTCTTTCTAGGTTGACAATCCTATTCATCGTTAGTTCTTGGGTTTTTACCATGCCATCTACGGTCAATTGTAGCTTTTCCAAGCTAGCGCTAATGTTTGAGGTAGGTTCAACATTATGGACTATCTTAAGTTTAGCATCCATTCTGACTCTTGGGGCTTAGATAGGCTCAAATCTAGATGATGAAAGGTTGTCTTCAATCCTTGTAGCTACTTCTTGGGATTCTTGGATTGTTTTAGGGGCTTTATCTCTGAGGAGGTATCCCAACTTTCTTGTAAAGGCTTTGGTATAAAGAAAGAGAAGGAAACTATCAGAAGGATGATGACTCACTCGGATCTTCTGCATCAAATTTTCAAATTTGTCATGGAATCCTCTAACAGTTTCATTCTCTTGTTTTATGAGGTTATTCAGCCTTATTAAGAACATGTTGGGGTCTTCCTTGAAACTCCATCGTTTGAGGAATACTTCCTCCAACCTATCCATGATTTTAATACTAGAATCAAGGAGACCATTGTACCAACATCTAGCACCATCATGAAGGGTAGCAGAGAAAAATTTCATATCTAGATCCTCAGCATCATCACTGATGGGATGAAGTTGAAAGAAGGACCATAAATTACTCATATGATCCTCGACATTGACTACATCATTACTGGTGAATTTAGGCAACCAATTCTCATACTTAGGGGGAATTTTCCTAGGGTATCCTGGTATACTTGTTATGTCTAATGGTTTGAAGAGCTAGGATGACAATTGCTTTTGGTTATTAGCTTGGTTTGGGTTAATAGTATGAGTTCCTGCACCAGACATTGTGTTCAAAGGAAGATTGCTTCCAAATAATGATTTTACTACATGAGAGTTTCGAGGAGGTTTTCTTCTAAAGGACTGGGGAGGGTTGGTATACCCCCCAAGGTTTGTGGAGTTGCCTGATAGTTTCTTGAAACTAGCAAAGGGATGACGGGATCACCCTCAGAGGAGTCACCAGGTAAGATTTGCAAATTAAAGGCTTTTGAGTAAAGGCTTACCAAAAAGTGTCATCTTTGAGGAGAATTGGCTTAGTGTTCCCCGACAATGGCACCAAAATGTTATCGTGCAATTTATACTTTCCCAAAATCCAAAGGCAAGTGAACAATATATTGGTGCAACGAGAGGTTGTCCTAGCATTGTCACCTAAATAAGACACCTCTTTCTCTTTAGGGGTGAAAGCCCAGGGGAGACGTCCCTAGTGACCTGGGGGTTTGAGAAGGCAAAGGTTATAGTATCAAGAAAATTTCTTCCTCTCTCTCAAGTCACATTGATTAGAAAGTCCCAAAGGTTTAATAATATGAAGCAAACATATGCTTAAGTGTACCTGCCCAAAACAAGACAACAAGACAATACTATTTGCAAGTAACAATTGATATTAGTGCTTCGTAAAACCTTGGGCTTTCAATAAAAGTAATGAGTTGATAGAAAAGATGAAGCAAACATAAATTGATAACAACAATGTATATATGATGATAGATTCACAATTTATGCCTTAAACAAGCTTTAAAATGACCCAAAATGGTAACCTAGAATTAACGATATGATAGCAATTGTCAGAAGCTAAGAAGGAAATGTAATAATCAACTTTAACATTTGCTTTTAGGATATTTTATTGCTGTAATATATGGTTGTAGATTATTTTTGTAACATAAGTAAGAATGTTAGTAAGTTAGTCTAATCTAGGGTTATGAATAGTTAGCAAGGAGCTTGAGGTAGATGACTTGGGGGTTGTTTTCATCAATCAACCAAATGTAAGGTATAAACCAATGTCTTTAGGGTTAATGGAGTCACTTTTTGCATCTGCAATCTTGAAGGAAACAAATGATAATATGTGAACTAAAGATAAGACGGAGGATGATTGAGGTGTTGGTAACCCAAGGCCTCAATCATCAAACCCTAGAAGGAAAACGACTACTAGGAAGTAGGTAACCCTAGGCCCTAGCGGTTTTCCTTCTTCTTTAGATCAAGCTTGAGAGAAATAAATATTGATGAAGTAATGGTGTTAGAGTTCTACAAAGGTAGGGCTCTAGCACATGCTTCAATAGAGATGTCTTCTAGCAAAATCAAGTAGGTGGATAGCTATTGCGATAAGGACAATACATGTGCTTATTCTCCTAGGGTTTTACACTAACAACTTCATAACCTTAGTAAATGCAAAGTAAAATATACCATAACCATTCAAAGAAAGAAGAATTTCATATTTTCACTCACATTCACCAAGAATGATCTAGCAATATGCCCTAGTTGAAGACTTTCCACCATGAAAATGCCAAAATACACCCAAAGAAGCCTCCTCCAAGAGTTGCACACCACTTAATTTCAGCCAATAAGCCTTAAAGAGGCCGAATTTCAGACCTCACTTGTGTGAGTGAAATATGATGAAAAAATACAAGGGACTTTTCCCTTATTTATATAATTCAAATGACCTTTAATTACAAAATATGTCAAAAAAGGCCGACATGGCCAGTTACATCAAATATCCAATATTTTACATAAAATTGACAAATTAAACCCTAAAATTTGAAAAAGAGGTGACATCATGCCCGTCTAGGGTGACTTTGGGCCTCATAAGTGAGACGTTGGCCCCCAAGAACAAAACGTTAGGCTTTCCAAGGCCTCCAGATCATGCCACACGTGCCACTTGGCACACAACTTCCTCCATCATGTCCATCTGACGTTGGGTGACCTCAAGGGTCACAGGGGTGAGGTCATGGGCCTTCCAAGGCCAACATTCAGGGGGAAAGGCAAGATCCCCCTAGGTCCAGGCCTGCCAAGGTGTCTTTGGTGGAATGTCCTCCTCTCTCTCTGGTGTAAGCCTCAAGTATATGTATGCCCTTGGTTGGGGTCTCAACATCCATCTGGTGGGATTTTATCCCTATGGAGGTTCGAGCTAATCATATCCCCATATCTACCTATCTGTCGGGCGTGGTCCTGCAACAAAAAAAAGTATGCCCTCCATGGGATCATAAGTCATAGGGATCATAGAAATGTCAATCACATCTAATAATCAAGTTACCCAAACATGTGCATAAGCTCCCCCTTTTCCCAGAAAAGTGCTCAAAGATGTTATTCTATTCTACAAGCCAGGTTTGGAGAGGTTTCCAGGACGTCCTATTGGGATAATTCTCCATATGTGTGGGGTGTTTCTAGGTGAATAGCAATCTAGGTCATGTAAGTGAATGAGATGGTGTGGGGGATGTTTGGGCAAGGGGTGCAGTGATGACAAGGAAATGTAGGTCTTACCTGCGGTTTCCTTTGAAGAGGGTGAGATGCACCTTGTCATGGATGCAATTGTTTCCTAGCCCATTCAATGCCTTTTTAATTTTTATCTTATTGCTTTTTCTTTCAAGAGAATAGCTGGGGGACGCTGCCCTAGCATGGTGACCAGTGGTGACAACGTTACCCACAAGAATTTTATGGAGATGAGAAGGCTGGCTCGTGATGAGACCCCCTTTCTCTTGGCTATGCCACCGAGAGCCATTGCCCTGGTGTGGTGACAAGATGAATAGTAGTGTCATACTGCTACATGCCCATGGACCTAATAGGCTGGCTCGTGATGAGAACCCCTATCCACCAACTAGGTCTTGAGTTTTATCTTTTTATGGGTCCCTTTTTTTCTTGCTAAGAAGCCTTTTATTTCTTCTCGGGGATCCTCAAGAAAATCATCTCAAGGTTTTGATCTTTGGATTTTAACTTTTGGCAGCTACTTTTACCCTTTGGGCCTTTAGCCCCTTCTTCCCACAAGGCAATGTACAACCCTTAATAGCTTGGAAAACCTAATGCCTGAACCAATGTAGGGAATATATGAGAGGGAAGATGATGAAAAGTGATAAGTATGGTAGGAATGGATGATAACCTTTCATAAATCCACCCAATGAAAAATCACTCCTAAGGGAACCAACTTGCTAGGGAATTCTTTCATCCCCCCCATGTATGGACAAGTCAAAAGGCATAAATTCCAAGCACACATCGTGAAGCAAAAGAGAAATAAAAGCACATATTGAAATGTTTTGAGAATCAAAGTGACACATACCATGATACCCAGACTCATTACCTCATGGAGCAAGACACACTGCTACTCCAAAACCAGGTCGATGGGATGGATGTTGTTGCTGCTGACTTAATGGAGGCACTGAAGAAGAAGGATGGGCCCTCCAGGGCCAGGTTTAACTCAATATGGCTCTCAGTACTCCATGTCTAGGACCTGTGGGCCTCGAGACATAATCTCCTTAGTTATCCCCAGGATAGGGGATAACAGTCAGAAATTTCAAAAAGAAAAAGGTTGCCATCAATGCCAAAGGGGGAGATTATTGGACATATTGTCATTGATGTCAACAACCAATTTCATTATGATGTGATGATGAATTGTTATGAAAAACATGCAGAGGAATTTACCTAAATCTCAGGAGAGGCAGTGTATTAGATTTCACAAAATCAACACAATGTAGAAACACCATTGAGATCGAATTCCCAACAGATCAATGATCTTGATTAGTTATAATCCAAGTACAAAACCAAAAAGCTCAGAAGGGAAATCACAATGCAGTGATGATGAGTTGTTATGAACAACATGCAGGGGAATCTACCAAAAATATCAAAAGGGAAAGTGCATTGCAAAAACGTGATCAGGATTGAAATCCCCACATTAAAAATACAAAAGAATCGAGGGAGAATCCTGTCCACTGATGTAGATTTCAGGACAAACCAGGACTGCCAGATCTGGGAGTTACAGAGGAGGAAATTCAGATCAAGATCTGATCAAGTCCTGACCGTCGTATCTCAGTAAGGGAAAATCAACGATAGGGAACCATTGCGGTATGCAAGGGTTGGAGTTAAAGATCGTGCAAGTTTTGGTTCCAAAATAGACACCGACCGTTGATCGTCCCCTGCCAATAGATCTATGGTTGGCGTCGGTTCCACTACCCCGGAGCCCCCTAGTAATGAATAACCATTGGATCGTGTTACACTTTTTTCGTCAAAGAAGGATCATTAGATGAAGTCAATTTACTTGAGGTTTATTTAAGGAATCTCACTTCAGAAGAATTGGGAAGTGGGAAAAGCGAATAACCCAAAGTCCCGAAAGTTGAAATGAATCTAGTCCATTGATCTAGAACTGATCATAGTCGCTGGATCAAGGATTCATGAGATCTTGAATAGCCAAATTCCTGAAATTCGTTGGATCGTGCTAAGCTTTTTGTGTCAAAGAAGGATTGTTAGATGAAGTCAAGTTACTCGAGGTTTATTCGGGGAATCTCACTTTGCTAGAATTGGGAAGTGGGAAAAGAGAATAACCCAAAGTCTCGAAGGCTGAAATGAATCTAGACCATTGATATAGAATTGATCACAGTTGTTGGATCAACGATTCAGATGAACGTACGACTGTTATATCCAGGAGGAGGACGTGTGACACATAAAGAAATCCATGTCAGTAAAGACCACATCAACAAGGAAACATGGCACAATAAAATGGTGACAAGTGTCAATGTCCAACTGGAATTTTAGGTACACGTAATTCACAAATCTAAGTGACACGTGGCATCCACTCGGCCAGTGCCAAGTCAGCAATGACTTCAACAAGTTACGTCACTCTGGGAGTTTTTCCTTCAGTGGAAACCATCAACTACCTGAAGCATCAGAGGCCGAAGTCAATGCCAACTGTTGATCTAAGATCCTCTGGATTCTCACATGATCATTAGATCAAAATGTAGTGGAAAGATGACGTAAGCACTCCCATGTTGACCACTTCGGCGATGACCAACTCCGGTGGAAATTGGAACAACAATTACCTGGACCTATGAACCCACGAAGTCCCGAAGTAAATAGTGGTCTTCCATCTCAATCTTTGATTAAGTCATAACCATTGGATTAAGTAGTGGAAGGATAGTGTAAGGATCAAAGCTAGACCGTTGATTTGGTTCCAGGAATCATGCTAACCATCAGATCAATCCTTGTGAGAGGTTAAAAAATTGGAATATTGGATGAAAGAGAAAACCCTTGAAGGCTGAAGTCCGTAGGACTAGGTTCCAACCCTCGGCCACAGGTTATGAACACATAAGCCGTGAAGCGCTGGGAACATCGTTTAAATTAATAAGCTCATGGTTTTGCGCGTATGGTCACATGTAAATGGTTTGAAGGAAGCGCCTTTGCAGAATTCAATTTCTGCAATATTTGCAGAGACATGGAATCAAGTTAAAAATGAAATAGATCCTTATTAGTGTTTGATTTATGAAAAACACTCTAACTAATTTGAAAATCCTTCACGATAATGCTTGAACAATAATGAAGAAAAATGAGCATTATTTTTTTTAATCTAAATAAAGAGGTGTGATGGTCCAAACCAAGAGACACAATAATTCATAGCTCACATTAGTTGGGTGACTATATAAGCAAGGAAGAATGGTGAAGAATAAGCGTCTCTGTAGTCCAGATCAGAAGATCAAAATAATAACAGAGTCTAAGAAGAAGAATTGATGATTCTTATGAAGTGAGGGTGGAAGGGAGGAGCACATAAGGATTCATATCCTTTAATAAGTAAGTATAATTTAAGGGAGTTGGTGCTTCCTGGGGTTGGTGCCCTAAAGACAAAGGGGTTGGTGCTTCCTAGGGTTGGTGCCCTAAAGAAACAAGGGAGTTGGTGCTTCTTAGGGTTGGTTCCTTGAAGAAGGGGATTTGTGTCTCCTAGAGTTGATGCTCTAAAAATGATTGGTTTCCTTCACTATGCTTCATAAAATCCTTGTAATTCCTATTAATTATACTTATATAATTGATTTTACAAATAAGTCCATTGTTGATCTATTGTGGTAATTAACAAAATATAAAAGTAACTGCTAATTGTTGAAAAAGGGAAATACTGATTCACTCCCCCTTTCAGTATTCCAACAAAGGGTATGTTGGATGGCGTCATGTCGGATTTCATCCAACATATTCAATTGTGCCACCCTTTGCTTTTGAGCCTCTGTCAAATATAAACCCAACTGCAATGTTGTTCTGTACTTCCTTATTGTGAATTTAATGGGTAGGAAAACTTTCTTTCCATATATCAATTAATAGGGGGTGAGTCCTGTGGTGGTTCTCCATGTAGTCATGTAGGACCACCATGCCTCCAGAAGTCTATCTACCAAATCCTTATCATGCAATTCTACGGTCTTGGTCAGAATGGCCTCTAACACTTTGTTGTTGGATTCTACCTATCCATTAGACCGGGGGTGATATGGAGAAGATTTGTGATGCTTTATCTGATATTGTTGTGTGATGGATTGCATCAGCTTTGACATGAACTACGCTCCCTAATCGGTCAAAATCTCTCTTGGAACACCAAAACGGGTAAAATTATCTTCATAAAGAAAATCAACAACATATTTTTCACTAGCTTGATATAGAGATTTTTCTTCTACCCATTTGGTTACATAATATGTATAAACTACGATATACCTTTTCTTTCTTGAGGCAGGTGATATTGGTCCTACGAAGTCCAGAGCCCGTATTTCGAAGGGCTCAATTAATACCTATGGTTGTAGTGGCATTTTGTCAACTTATACTGGTCTCCCCATCCTTTGGTTGTTGTCACAACTCCTTACATATATTTTAGCATTTTTGAAGAGTCATGGC
>ML797292.1:337408-354717 GCA_009831015.1 Picea engelmannii | reverse complement strand
CATCTCATATTCCCGTACACATCTTCTAATAATCATATTTGGTCCCGTACGAAAGAGGTTACCTCCGATCCATGCATATTTGGCACTAAGATTGCCAATTTGTTGCTTCTCTCGTGAAGAAAGGTGTTGTGGAAAATTCCCTATGGCCAAATAATTTCCTATATCTGCAAACCATGTAGAGTTATTAGAAATAGAAAATAAATGTTCGTCAGGAAAACTATCATCTACAAGATCATTTTCACTTCTATTTTGGATTCTGGAGAGGAAATCTGCAACGATATTTTCCTTCCCAGGCCTATCTATTATAGTGATGTTAAACTTCCACAGTAATGAATCTAGTGATTCTACCATTTTTGATTGGTTTATTCATTAATAATTTAATGACAGAGTGGTATGTGTGAATAAAGACTTCGTAACCCATTATATAATGTCTAAATTTGTTTATGGCACATACGACAACTAGGAAGTCCTTTTTGGTAATGGTATAATTGAGCTCAGCTGGTGACAACTTTTTGCTTATGAAATAGATGGCATAGAATATTTTATCTTCTTTTTTACCTAAAACAACTCCAAGGGTTGTGTCTGAAGCATCTGTACTAATATGAAAGGGGAGGGTCCAGTTGGGCCCTCTAAGTACTAGTTTTGTGGAAAGTGTTTCTTTTAGGTCCTCAAAGGCATATTGACATTGTGAGTCCCATACAAAATCAATATCTTTAATAAGAAATTTGAACATTGGTGTTGCAATCTTTGAAAATTTTTCAATGAATCTCCTATAATAATTGACATCACCCAAAAAAATTCTTACCTGTTTTTGTGATCATGGTGCTGTAAGATCCATGATGACTTTGATTTTGGTTGGGTCTACCTTGATACCTGCACTAGAAATGTGATGGCCAAGAGCAATACCCTCGTTTGATAACATCCTGCACTTTTCATAACTTAGAGAAAGGTAAACTTCCAAACATCTAATCAAGACTTTTTCTAAATTATCAAGTGCTTCTTTAAAGGTATCACCATAAACAAAGAAGTCATCCATATACATTTCTACACATTTATGAATCAAATTAGAAAAAATGCCTAACACCACCTGTTGCTGTCCTTATACACACCTACTAACATGGAGGCACAAGCCTAAGTCTAGACCCACTGTCACCTCGATCTAGATCTCTTTCGTCTAGGCTCACTCTTAGGGAAGCCAAGGGGGATAGACCTTATTAAACCATGTGAAGTTTGATTAATGATATAGGACTTAAATGAGATAATTGTTAAGAAAACCCAACCCAGTGAAAGACAACAAATGCAAATGTATAGTTCCTTTAATGACAAACAAACCCTTTATTTGGAAACAACAATTAAACCAATGCCTAAAGATTAACAAAATGGAGTCAAAGAGATATACAACAAAAGTAAAATTATACAAGAATGAATAATATTATGAGATATCCACAATGAGAAGTAACTTTTCACTTAGACAAATTATATTCAAATAAATAAAGAATGCTAGAAATAAGAAAGCTTTGAAACAAGTATTCACATGAAAAAAAATGCTTGAAATTAAAATGCTTGAAAGAGTAACTTCCCTGAAAAATAAATGTTGTGAGAGAGTTTGTAGGTTGATTTTAACAAGTTTTGAGTCTCTCTTGAATTAAGGGGAAATTTAGTGTGAAGGATGCAATCCTAGACTATGTGACTACCCCTAATTCTTATCCCCTCAACCAAAAGGAAATGCAGGGTGCTCAAGAAGAAGAACAAACAAGATTCTTCCCTAGCTCCATAGGTTAAATCTAGAATGCTTGGGCGCTTAAGAAAGGAGGACACGTAGTGTCATGAATCTGTCCCCAACTTCAACCCCTTGTAGCCTCCCAAGTCACCCTTTTTGGTGGTAGAAGCAATACTAATTAGGTGCCTAATTAATCTAGCCTCTCAATCCTTTTCCCTTTCTTAGTTACCCAAGATATACAAAGTAACAAGGGGAGGGAATATGAGGCAAAGGCAGGGCACAAGTTTGATTACTTTGCAACAACTTATATTTTAGACTAGCCTTCACGATATTGCATGGATGGCAAGGCCAATCTCTTTGCAAGGTGTGGGAAAAATAAATAATTTAAACGACTTAAAAATTAAAGTACAACCTCACAACAATGACAGAAGATGGAGGACAAGCCTACCGATTTTGGCCAAGGTGGGTAAATAAAAATAAATGCACCTTCACGATTTTGCATGGATGGCAAAACCAATCTCTTTGCAAGGTGTGGACAAAATACAAAAATTATTTACACTTTACAGAAAAATTTAAAGTGGAGAGAATGCAAGGCCAAGAGACTCTATTGGGCTGCTTACAATTGTTTATAAAGTGACGTAGAGAAGAGGGTTTGCTACTAAGACCCTTTGATGTCTCCTTGAGTGTCTTGGGGCAAAAAATATGCAGAAATCCTCTTCTAACCTGCAAAAACCTACAAAAAAACAACAAGATCTTCTTGCTGGAAATTGCTAAAATGACTTGGAAAAGATTATTTCAGATTATCACAATGAACAAAAATAATTAAATAACAATTTATGAACATTAAAATGAGAGATTAGATTGCATATTTTTATGGAAATAAAGCTAAAATTGATAGATATGTGGCTGAAAATAAAAACAGAAAATATAAAAGATTTAGATGGTTGAAAAAGATGGATTTCCAAATATGAAATCCACTCCTCCAAGCCTTTGGTAACTTGCAGATTTTTGTAAACCCTTGCTACAAAAATACAAATAAGGTGAGTGTGATCTAACAAATTTCAAAATACTTTCAAAATCAATTAGAAACAACTCACATAGACTAATAGTAAGACTACTACTAATCTATCCCAAGCAAAATACTTTGTTTGGGTCTCCAAGTAAAAATGCAAGCAAGAAAATACAAAAGAAATGAATTGCAACAATATTACCTCATAAACAACAAACAATGGCTCCAATAAAACTCCAAGAGACACAAGAAATCCTCTAAAGCTTCTATTTTATTACATAAGACAAGATTTTCCTAATGGCACCAAGAATCATGAGAGAAAATAGGAGAGAATGAGAAAGAGATGGGGGAGAGATGGGAGAGATTTTGGCATAATTGAGTTGCTGTGAGAATAGATGTGAAAATGAGAGGGGGTAGGCTTTCTTTTATATGAGGGAGAGATGAAAGACTCCCCTTGGATGAGCTCCAAGTGTCATTCGTTAAGGGGAAAGAGATAAAGGCAAGGAGGGCACACGTTTAGGGTTTTGATAGTGGTTAGGGTTTGAGGGGTGAGAGGGGAAGGGGGAAAACAACTTTTCCTTTCACCCAACACAAATTTAGGCTCAAGGAGGGGGGCACTTAGGGTTTTATCCACCCTCTTGCTTTAATTTTTTATTTCCCATGTGTTCTTGAGCAAGGGGGGCAAACTTTTAGCTAGGGAAATACCACTTTTGGTTGTTGGCTTAGAAAGAGGGGGTATTCTAAGTGGAAACTCACTTTTCTAATGTAGGAAAAACATTAGGAATAATTTCCCCACTTTCTCTCATGACTTTAATCATTTTTACAATTTTTGGTTTTTTTACCTTAGCCAATTAAATACTGACTTTTGATTGACTCTGACTCCTCATGGACAAAGACCTAACAAAACTTGTCCAATTGAGATAAAACTTGGTCCAATGGTGTAGGGGGTAATATTTCACTTGATTTGAGTACCCACACCCCTATACAAAATCCTGAAGGACCAAAGTTTTACATTTTACATAAAAAATAATTAAAATTTCCATTAAATGGAAAATTTTAATAATTAAAAAAAACCTATCAAAACTTAACAGAATTCCGCAAGAATCTAAAAGATGTCTAGCATGGTCATTTACAACATTCCCAAACCTTAGTCACCGCTTGATCATTAGAACACCTTTCACCACTTTGGAGGATTTTGTGAGTGAAAAACTCAAGGATAATTAAAATTGCCTGGTAGGCAAGATTAATTACTTGAGGAAAAAAAAAAACTCAATGAAAGGACTTCCCTAATGATAAAGTCCTAGGAAACTAACTAAAATTAACTCATGCTGACCTATTACATTATTATACCACGTAGGGGAGCGAACATTCTGAGTACATAGAAAGACGTGCTGGAGGAAAAATTGCCCTACTGAGCCATAAGTCTTCAAAATATGTTGCACCATGAGGTACATAGCTTCATGATACATGATGTTGACTTCCATTCGAAATAGGTGGTCAACATCTGGCTCCACATGGGGACTTGTGCTTGATCTTTGGGAAGGAGAGCATGCGAGAACCTCAGAATCTACAAAACAAAGTTCTCACCAATACCCAACATAAGTATATGTGTAAAAAGAATAAACCATAACCAAATAAATGAAATGATATTGACAATAATCACATAAATGAAATGACTATACAATGAATTATATACATAAATGAAATAATGAAAAAACTGAAAGAATCAAATGAAAAAAGGTTAGAGATACGTTACAAAGGGTGCCCCTTTGGACACCACGTTGTTGATCATCTGTAATATAGCTTGATTTTTTGCCCATTCCTTGGAATATTCATGGGCTCACCATCCAAATGGTTGAGGTGGAAAGAATTAAGACCTGCTTTTTCCCGTATCACATATGGAGCCAACCATAAACTGTCAAACTTCCCATGCTTGCCTGGTTTTTCCTTGCCTTTATCCCATAACAATATTGTATCCCCAACCATGAAATCCCTCTGTCTTGCTGATTTATCAAATGACCTTTTAACCTTTTCCCGATTTTTTCAATTCTGATCATAAGCCTTTCTTCTGTTTTCATCTAATTCAATCATCTAATTAATCCTATTCTGAACTGCATCCTTTCTTGTGGAAAAATCCTGAAGTAAACCATATGCTGGAAGCTTAAGATGTACTGACAATCTAACATCCAAACCATATACCAATTTAAATGGAATTTTTCATGTTGCAACCTTCTTTGTTATTCTATCCGCCCATAATGCATATTTGATTTTACTATCCCAAGACATCTTGTTTTCCCCAACAATTTTCTTGACTATGGTCATTAGATATTTATTACTTGATTCAACTTTACCATTTCCTTGGGGATAATAATTTGATGTATGTGACAAGATAATGTTGTATTTGAAACAGAAAGAGGACATCCCTGTTGAGCAAAAGGCTTTTGCATTATCTGTCACTATCTTCGAAGGTACACCAAATCTAGTTAATATCTTATCTTCAAGGAAATCAATGGCAACCTTTTTAGTTGTTGATTTTGTAGGGATGGCTTCAACCCACTTAGTGAAGTAATCTATAGCCGTTAAGACCCATGAATAACCATTACTTTTATCTTTAAAATTTCCTATGAAGTCCAAACCCCACTACTGAAAAGGTGCTTCAACCACTACTGGCTGTAAAGGGAGGGCGACTAACTTATGTTTTCTTGTAAAAACATGACAAGGCTCACATTTTCTTACAAATTGGTGGACATGTGAAAAAATGGAGGGCCAATAATACCCATCTCTAAGGATTTTGTGAGTTGTTGTTTTAGCTGCATAGTGACCACCACAAAATCCAACATGAAATTCATCCACCAATTTCTTGGCTTCAACTTCATCAACACACCTAAGGATTATTCCATTAGGATTTCTCCATCCTAGTCCATATTTAGTGATGACATACTTGGATGATTTTAATCTTAAGGATCTTTTCTTATGACCTACAAGATGGCCTAGACATGTGAGACTCTTAAGATAGAAGATTATATCTGCATACCATTCAACCTGTTCAAGCCATAATATGTTTGGGGAATATTCTGGAACATCATTATGACAAATCATACCCAAAGCCTTTTCATTCCCTTTAGTCAACATTTTAGCTAGACCTTGCCCCTTGATTAATTTAGTGGTTTTGATTTCTAAGTCATATTATTGAATTTTAGCAATCCATCTTCCCCTTGTACCTAATCCTTCTGAATGAGATAATACATCTTTAACTGCTGAATTAAGAGCGTACCCAATTACTTTGGAATATCCAACGAATAATCTAAAATGTTTTAGGGATTTCACCAAATCATATGCTTATTTTTCAACCATGGGATACTTTAATTCTGCATTTTGCAAGGCCCTACTCATGTAAGCAATGGGTTGCTCACGACCTTGGTCATTTTTCTGAAGAAAAAACACTAGCAGTGGTGTCTTCAGAGGCAAAGGCGAAAATCTGAAAGTCTTTGGAATAATCTAGACTTACTAAGACAGGAGCTTCAGATATGGAAGTTTTGATTTCTCTGAAGGATTTCTTGCTTTGATTATTCCATTCAAACTTAACATCTTTCTTGAGCAACTTATAGATCGAATTAACTATTTTTGCATAATTATGAATGAATCTGTGAAAACAATTTGTTTGGCCAAGGAAAGATTGAATATCTTTCTTTGATATAGGCAAAGGGACTTTTTCAATTGCTTCAACTCTTTCTGAGTCTATCTTGACCCCATCCTCGGAGATCATGTGGCCCAAAATTTTCCCTTCTGTTACCCCAAAAATTAATTAAGCCGGATTTAAGGAAATCCCAAATTCCCTGCATCTTTCAAAACCTTGTTTTAAGTGACTGATGTGACTCTTCCCATATTTTGAAAACACTGTTAAATCATTTTCATATATTTCGATGATATTTCCAATTAATCCTCCAAAGGCATAATCCATAGCTCTCTGAAAAGTAGCTCCAACATTAGATAAGCCAAAAGACATTCTTAGATATTCAAAGGTGTTGTTTTTCTTCATATGAAATATAATCGATATATTATTACAATGATAAGTGTTCCATATATAGGGAACATATAGTGACCATACATGAAAGGATGCGCCCCTTGAATAATCAATAACTTTTTATTATTATCATTTACTTATTATATATGATATTTTAATAATCAATAATTATATTATTAATTATTATTCTAAGAGAATCTCTTCCTGATGTTGTCCAAACATCAACACTTCCTTTCAATGAGGGAGACATTCTGCATCATGCCAAGCTTGTCTTTGAAGTATACAAACTTCACCCTAGAATCATGACACTTGTCTGTCAGTTTTGGGAGACATCTCTCTCCCACCTGAACCGAGGAGAAACTCCTTTTGTGGCTCTCCCTCTGAGCCAATTAACTATCTCTAAGATCAGGCTCACTATGGGTCTGCATGTAATAACATATAGCATATTGAGTATTTATTATTCCTTGTCAAATCACCATGACTAGGACAAAGACAAAAACATGATATTTCACCACAAGTACACTTCTGTGAGTGAATGTCAGCCTGATGCTAATTGACACGTGGAAAGAACTTCAAGCACCTCGATTCAATATTATTCCTTGTCATGATCAAGGAAGGACTAAGTCTGGGCCCATTTACCACAAGTTCACCTTTATGATAAATGTATCCTATCTCCCTTGGTTTGAAGCCCAATCTAGGAGAAGGTCCACTCGATGATGAAACATCAACACTCCCTCTTAGCTAGGGAGGTATATTTCCATAGTAGTACACAAATACCATCCAATGACACACAATCTTTTCCAGTGGTACAAAACCACAATAGTAGCAAAAGGTTTTTCAAACATGACACTCCCATGTGGAATTCTAGAGGTTACTCCTTCTAGGAACACTTAGGGTCAACTCCCCATAGTGTGAGACGTCAAGGTCAAATCCCTTGACATGTCCTCATGTGCTCTCAATAAGGGACGATGGGATATAATCCCAAATGTACTTATCCCTTCTTGGATAAGTGTCCCACTTATCCCTTCTTGAATAAGTGTCCTCATAGATCAACTCAACTCAATTCACAAAGGAGTACGATATGGAGAATGTTTGTTACACATGGCACTCCCATGTGGACTTCTAGAGGCTACTCCCTCTAGAAACATTTGTTGATGATTGCAACTACGTGAGACATTCTCCAAAACACAAACCTGAGAAAGACCCCTTGAGAGGGGTGTGTGGTTCCTAACCGAGACAGAGTTGGAATGTATAGATGGTCTCCTCCTTACAGAGAGTTGAGAATAACTCTAGATGATTCTCCTGTGTAATGCAATGAGAAAGGAGATCTGCAGAGTTGGATGTGCTTGTGGATGAGCACAAGGTGAACGTGTGAAATCCCAAAGTGTTGGGTGCATCATCATGAGACATAGATGAAGATGATGTATTATCCTCCTCTGAGAAGAGATTTGATGAGAAACTCTAGATGAATCTCCCATGTAAGGCAGTGAGAAAGAAGATCCGTTGAGTGGACGTGCCTGTGGACGAGCACAAGTGAACGTGATCCTAGTGGTTGAGCACTAGTGAAGAAGTGGTTCTTCTATGTAATGTAGTGAGCCAAAGATATGGACATCCCCATAGGATGTGACCCTAGTGGCTGAACACTAGTGGGTGTATGAGATTCCTTGATATATTGTTCAAGAGTCAGACTTGCATGTAACCCTAATTGTAATGTAAAGGGTATAGGTCGGCCCCACCTTAATGTAATTAATAATTAATAATTAATGTAAACGATAATTAATCTGGTTATTATTAATTATCCTATGACTTAGATAGGTCGGCCATGTTGTGCCAATAGAAACTTCTGTTGATAGGTCAATTCTAATATAAGTAAAGGTAGATTCCCCATTGTGGAATCATATCTTTCATGTGAGTTTGGAAATTTCAGCAAGTACACCTTCTTGGGAAAAGTGCACACTTCTCTTGGGCACTAGTCTTCTAGGGTTTGAGCACCCTCTTGTGTGATAAGTTTTATTGGTGGTGAAGGTATTTCTCTTGAATAATATAGAAAAGGATTTTGGCTCGGTTTTCTTCCCTCGTTGAGAAGGGTTTCTCAGGATACTTCTTGTGTTCTTGTGCATGGTGTTTCTTCTTGTGATCTTGGTTGCTGCAACATTATTGGTTATGGTTATGTAAAATGATAAAATGGAATGAAATTCATGCTTAACCTTTCTCATAGAAAAATCAACTTGGTATCAGAGCATAGGTCTTGAAGAACTCATTGCACAAAACATATTTCAGCCATCCTCTCTCTCTTCTGCAGAAACCATATGACCCTCCTAGGGTTTCCAGAAAATACGTACGACCTACTCTTTTGAGGGTTTTCATCATTTGAAACTTGGATGTTGGGGATAAAAATGACATAGGCATGTACGACCTACTTCAATGCACCTCGAGCAAGTCTCAAATAGCAATTCCGAGCATTTTGACTTTTTTGCCCCAAGGTTTCTAGGGTTTCACTAATTTTTGTAGAAAATTTCAGAATTGTGTTTCTGCAACTCTTTGAAGAAGCTCTTCAGCTTACCAGGGCTATCATATTTCTCAAAGTCTTATTGTTGGCAGTCATAAGTCCAAAAAAACCTAAAAGTGCTAGCCTAGCCTAGCCGTTAGGTTTTCTAGCCTAGTTGACAAGGGTTTGTGAAGAATCCAAGATGAACAAAATCATGATGGGAGGCAATCTTGATGATTCAAGCAATCTGAGTTCCAGGAAGACAAGACCTCAAAGAAATGAAGACATCAACATATCAACACTCTCAGGTATGTGTTGAAGATTAAAATCGCAACGAAGTTTTGCACGCAAAGTGTTGCTAAAGCCTATTATTATTAAAGCTAAATAATACTAGTAGGTGGGACCCCCTTGTATATTGGAGATTGGGTCTGGTGCTTATTTGATGTCGTGCTGCTATTCGACACTACTTACATGGTGATATAATTTTGTTTTATTGGCAATGGATAATGCATGTTCTGTGGTTTTTTTGCTACTCTAGGTTCAAGTTTTATTTCACAACGGCCTATGTTATCCTTGTTATCATTGCTATCTGTTATTGGATCTATTACTAAGAGACCTACACAATAAACATGTTAGCAATGACATACACAAGCAATTGGAAAAAAACAAAAGGCAATATAAAAGAAAAAGGAAGAAACTAAAACATGCTATATACTATACTACATGCATCGATTTTTAATGAGTCATTGCTATCCTAGCTATTAAGTTAATAGTTGTGCGATTTTTTTGAGTTATATAGTTGATATGCATGGTGATTATGTTATGGAATAAGTTGATGTGGATCGTGCTATTGGTGATGATTCGATACATGGTTTATTGGATTATGTAGTTGATATGTAATATGGTCAAGTTGGAAATGGAAGGTATGATGTGGATGACGCATTTGACAAGTAATAGATGTAGATTCCAACGCATGGTTTAAATTAATTGTGTTAATGAAAAGATTGTTGGCATGTACTAAGGAGTAAATGAACTGTGGGTGGAGGTGACGTGCATTTACTGCATGTCACCCTTACTCATTCCATTGGCCGCCACCCTAGTCGGGGTATTGTTCAACCTTGTTGCTGTGGTTATGCTCCGATTTCTTAGCAGAGAAGAACCGCTTGACCAACTCGCGTTTTATGGTGTTCGATTATAGGTATGTCTTTTTTTGGCCATTCATGAGTCTGCTCTGGTTATGAAATGATTATTGGCTCAGGTATATTGGTTTGTGCTTTTCTTAAGTATTGCAACTGTGTACAATTGTGATTTTGGAATGCAACGTTGATGGTTTTCTCTACAATAATGTTGAAGTCATAGGGTTATTGGTCATCCCAGGTGTTAGCAGCCATAAGGGCTCTATGTTATCCTTGCTGGTTTATTTGGAGGGTTTTTGTTTGGTCTTGGGTGGCTGACTGTCCTCACACATTCATATCGCTATATCTAGTCTTTGGTTTTGTGGGTTTTAATGGTTGGAAGCACTATGTGTCACTGCGTCTTGTTCACTTGAGCATTGGTTTGTTTCCACCACTAAAGGTCACATAGTGGGTTAATTCCGTTCTTTCTTGGCCCTGTCTTCACCTTAGCGTTGTGGTTGTCTAACTAGAAAGTCATGAGGGTTATACCCTGCATGTGTTAAGTATCATTACCAGGATGAATTGGAGCCTTGCTCCTCTATTATAGCCCTCCTGTCGCGAGATTTGTTACCTGTTCACGAATAAGTTGTGGTTCTCTCCGTGTATGCACCATTGGTCTCTGAGGTTTTCACCATTGAAAGGAGTCAACTCTAGCTTTCCCTGTGTTGGTCACAGATCAAACCCTTAACTCTACATGTTTGAGGGTTGATAGAGAAGGCTGGCATGGCCTGTCGGGTTTACTACTTGGTTATTGTTGGATGGTTATGTATTGTTGAGAAAATTGGGTACAGACTCGCCCAATTGGTCATGTGACAATCATGTTGGTTTTGATATCTAGTCACTGCCTGTGTTATTACGATGGATAACCCTGCATTGTTAATTGAACAGTTCAAAATACATAGTCGATTTCCTTGTGTTTGATAATCCAGTATTGTTTTAATTAATAAGGTCACAACCTCGCTTTGTGTCGATGCATGGGTATGTGTGGTTTCCACAACATGTTGGGTCGGTTATTGATTGTTACGACAGTCGAAGTATAGGCCCAACATTGAATTGGTTTATTGAAGATTTGGGTTGACACACAAGCACTGTCTTTTGCATTGAAAATTATTGGGATGTCAAACTCGACATTGGTTGCAATCGTTAAATGATGTACACGCGTAATGAATTTGTCTGTATGGTGTTCCTACACCACGAATAAATGGCCATTGTAACTACGAGTGTTTTTGGGCCAAATGATTATGGCAACCGAAATGACTGTAGCAAATCCATCCATTGTATGTGCTATGGTTATTTGATTGCGTCATTAGGGATGAGCCCGAGTTTAACACAACATAGTTGATTGTAGTTTGATTAATTTGAAGCAACCCCGTATTAAGTTGAGAGCTCAACACGATGGGTTGAGTTCATACTGTGACTGTGTGTTTAGAAGTGTAAAATGAAAATGTTGCATTGTGGTGTTTTGGGTGGCTGCCCACTGTGTATGATATGGATAATTTTGGGTTCCACACTCAGAGATAGTCACATAATTTTAAGCACAACTTTGTTGCAATTTGATTATTTGTTTTAAGAAGCCAGTCATGCTGTTTCTGCCTCATTGTGTTGGATGGATATCCCAACATTTTAATTATTTAGAGTCGCATTGAATTGAGTTTGTATAGTCACAAAATTACACTTGCGTTGATTGAATTATTTTGTGTTTCCACAACATGGCATGAGTTGGAATGGTGGTTGTTCTTTGATTATTTAAATGACGAGTCACGACTTTACAATTCAAATCTAGATCATTGGGTTGGCTGTCCACTATATATGTTTAACGAATATCATGCATTTTAAATGACAAGGCCGATTTCAGTGACAATATGACTTCATTGTAAATTTTGAAACACGACTTTTGAGTGTATTTGTTGATTTAAGTAATGTGTGGGCAGTGGTTGATTCTGATGGTTAACGGAGTGGAAATGGTTACTATTATACTTTTGAGAATTATTTTAAGATGCAAATTGGATAAATAAAAGGAACATAAATCCCTTACAGATTGTATGGAATGCATACTGTCTTGTGATGGCATTGTGTTAGATATTTGACTATGAACAATGATCTAACTAGATTGTTATTGGGTCACAATGATCATTTGGTTGGTGCATCTCCTTTTAATAGAATGACTATATGGATTACTTGATTAATTTTGTGAACAATACCAACTCTCATTTCCCATCATTATTTCATTTTTTTCTAATTACAACCCCATCGCCTTCCCACATTCATTTTTCACTCCATGTTCTAAAATTGATTATAGTCAAGGAAAATTCTTTGTTGAAGCAGTTGGCAGTAGCAGTGTCTTGGTTGAATTAAAATGATGTTTTCTTTGGTTTGCAATTGATTTTTGTTGTCTTTGAGCAATAATCGTATTCCCCCCCCCTCCTCATATCATGTTTTTCTCAATACAAACCCCTCACATACTCCAGGACCCTTTATTCACCCCCCTACTCATTGATAAACAATAAAACAATTTGTATGGATTGGATTCCATGAGTCTAATACATTGATGAGCCAAATCTATTTCATATTTTTAAGAGTTGTCATGTATGATTATTTAAAAGACTATTTACTAATCAATCATGCATGTAGGAATGAGTTTTTTCAGCCAAGGTAGCCATGGGCAAGGAAACATAGGGAGAGGTAATTGGAATAGAGGCCCAAGAAGGCTCAGGTTCTCCATACACTTTGATGCTAATTCACAAGATCTTGGACAGTTGTTTCAGGCCCGATTTTTCAATTGGATTGGGCAAGGAGTGGTCCAACCCAGGCTCGAAAGGCCTCCTTTCCAAGTTTCACAAGCCCCTGGTATCCCTGTGCCTCCTCACGTCTCATTGCAACCCGAGGTTCCTGAAAATCATGGATGGCAAGAGATTGTCCACTCGATAGTCTCCCAACATCGTGGTTGGCCAAATTTATCCCTACCTGCTCCTTCGCCTAATTGTACAAGATGCTCCCCACTCACCAGTGAAGTCCTCTCATGCTAGAAAAAGGCTGAAAACCAAGGCCCACCATGCCCTTGACAAAGGAAAAGCTACTTCTGCCCCTTCCTCACCCTCCAATGGCTCTGACAAATCCGTGTCTTCCCGGGTGCATTTGAGGGATGATTGTTAACACATGATCAATGCGATTAAGCCTAAGGGCTCGACACAGCCAAAGGAAAATTCAGGAAAACCAAAGGGTGACAACAACAATCAAGGAAAGATTGCATCGCAGAGTGGGAAATGTGGCTTTTGAGTTTTTATTTTTATCTAATGTTGATGACAGTTGACTTCAGGAAACTTTGGACAACATGTTTTATTTTTGGTTACATGAGTAATATTTTTTGGAAATAATTTCAAATATCATGAGCTAAATTGTCAAATGTGAATATGTGGATGGGAGTCATAAGAAGGTGTGTTTTTCTTAACTAAATAGTTATATTATTATTGTTATGAGCTAAAGGGAGTCACAAGGGGTCCCACTTACTAGTTATTATTTATTTATAACCCTTATTATGATTATTACTTTCCCCCTTAACTAAATTTGGTTGAGTCTTTTTATTAACTTAACTAATGAGTTGGTTCAACTACTTCAACCAATTCTAATTTGTTTAAAAGAGAAAAGGAAAAGGAGGAACAAGAGGAGGATAGAAGCAGAAGCATACCAAGGTTTGCTCTTTGAGTTTGTGATGAGATAGTTAAATTTTCATTCATTCATTTATTCATCACAAGTCTAATTCTCTTTTATGATAGCAGGGTCTTATTGTAGACATCAATATTCAGGGCTGAATTATATCATCCAAACACTTGTTTTTCAGAGGTGCTGATCTATCTTTGATAGTCTGTGTAGACTTGTCTGTTTGCGAATTAGTTTTCATGATTGACAAAGGCTATTATGTAGAGTCGAGTGGGCAACAATATGTGGCAAGATGATCCAGTTTTAGAGTTCAATTTTGGTTTTCTATCAGAGGTCCTTTTGTATGTTCCTTCGGGGATGTCTAAGTTTGACTTTGGTCCAAAATTTCTGTATGAGATTTTGTAAAGAAAATGACTCTTTGGTGAATTTGAATGAAATAAAGGATTTCTTTATGTCTCATTTGTCTTTATTATCATCTTGGTGACTTTACTTCTATCTTTACATTTATTTCAGCAACTGATATGTTCAGAAAATTACATAAAAAGTAAATTTCCAGCAAGCTTTTTATTGATAAAATACTAGCCTAAGCACTCGTAATTAACACTTGTGAGTTAGGATGTTATTTTTGTTGGCTATAAACATAGGGCGATATTCCTGTCTACTTTGCTTTAGCCAAGCAGAGTCTGAAAATTCTTGAGTAAGATCATTTCATATCTTTTCCTCAACAGTATGGTCCCTACCAATGATAATACTTGGTTAATTGATAGTGGTGCCTCCAGGCACATGACCAGTCTTAGAAATCACCTAACACATTTCGTTGAGAAAGAGACACACCTACATGTTGTTCTTGAAGATTATGCCAACTATAATGTGAGAGGAGTTGGAACTTCTACCTTCGAACTAGATTCAAATATGCAACTTCAATTAGAATAAGTACTATATGTACCCAGAATGAAGAGGAACCTTGTTTCTATTTCTACCTTGGAAGACAAAGTCTATAATATTACCTCTCAGAAGGAAGAGTTCTTGCATGACAAAAAGACTCTCATATAAGCTTTGCCAAGGTAATTGGTTTCCTAGAAAACAACTTGTATAGATTAACCATCAAACTAGTCCAAACATTATTACATGACAATATCAACTTGAGTTAGCTATGGCATAGAAGACTTGCTCACATTCATTATAGAGCTCTCCCAGCTCTAGGAAAAATGGTAATAGGTCTACTTGAAATACATATTCAACATAAATGTGTTTGCAAAGGTTGTGCCCTTGGAAAAAATGTTAAAGGATCCTTCCCAAGCAGTGACAATTGATCCAAGGAAATCTTGGACTTGATACATTCAGATGTATGTGGGCCAATGACTGTTGCATCTCTAAATGGGTACTTATACTATGTACTCTTCATATATGATCACTCCAGGAAAAAATGGATTTACTTTCTAAAGAACAAGGATGGATTCCTTGCAAAATTTCAAGAATTCAAAGCTCATATTGAGAACTAGACCAGAAGAAAAATCAAAATATTAAGATCAGATAATGGAGGAGAATACACCTCAAAATAATTCAACAGTTTTTGTATTGAAGCAAGAATCAAGAGGGAGTTCACAGTTCCTTATAACCCTCAACAAAATGGGGTTGCTAAAAGGAAAAATAGAACTATCATTGAGGCAACGAAAGCAATGATACATGATCAGAGTCTACCTATGACTCTATGGGCAGAAGCATGTATGAAAACAATATATGTTCAAAGTATAAGTCCTCATCGGATCCTAAAGAACATTACTCCAGAAGAAGCCTTCACCGGAGTGAATCCTGAGATTTGACACTTCATAATATTTGGATGTCCAGTATATATTCATGTAACCAAAGAAAAGAGATCCAAGCTAGAAACTTCAGGAAGGAAGGGCACATTTGTTGGATACAGTGAATCCTCAAAAGCATATCGAATCTACATTCCCGGTCAGAGACAAATTGAAGTAAGCATAGATGTTACTTTTGAAGAAGAAGTAGCCTTCCAGAAATCCAGAGAAGCTCAGATGGAAATTGATAGTGACACAATACCTTCTCCCCCTTCAACAGTTCAGAGGGAGACATATATTATTCTAGATGATCCAATAGCTCCAGTTGATCCAATTGTTCTAGCCGATTCAATTGCTCCAAGAAACATACCTAGGGAAACTACACTTGGACATAAAATGCCTGCTTGGGCCCGACAAACTCTACATGAAGAAGGGCATAAATCCCCACAAAGAACAACCAGAGAGAACAAGAGACCAAAGAGGTTCTCAAGCTACCTTTCAACCATGACCCACGTTATTGATTCAGAGCCATATTTTCATGGTGAAGCTTCAGGTGAACAAGTATGGCAAGATTCCATGACTGAAGAATACCAATCTATATTAAAAAATGATGCATGGGATGTTGTTCCAAGACTAGAAGGAAAGTATGTAGTGAATTCCAAGTGGATTTATAAAATCAAGCATGTTGTTGATGGAAGCATCGAAAAATAAAAAGAAAGATATGTGGCGAGAGTTTTCACAAATAGAGGGAGTGGACTATGACGAGAATTTTGCACCAGTATCCTGATACACCTCCATCCAATCTATCATTGCAATAGCTGCTTCCATGGGTTGGAAGCTACATCAGATGGATGTAGAGACAACCTTTCTCAATGGTGAAATTGAGGAAGAAGTTTACATTGAGCAACCAGAAGGATTTGTCATACACAACAAAAGATCTCATGTATGCAGGTTAAAGAAAGCCCTATATGGTCTAAAGCAAGCACCACGTGCTTGGTACGAGAAAACGGATGGATTTCTAATGAGTTTGGGCTTCAACAAAAGTGCTACTGACCCAAACTTATATTATCACATTGATGAAAATGAGTGTTTGATTTTGGTCCTGTATGTGGATGACCTCTTTCTCATCGGTTCAGAGAGACTCATTGCTGAATGCAAACAAGCATTGACTGCTAAATTTGAAATGAAGGATTTGGGCTTGATGCACTATTTCTTGGGACTAGAAGTATGGAAAAGAACAAATGAGATTTCTCTGAGTCAAGGAAAGTATACAATGGAGATACTGAAAAAGTTTGACATGAAAGAATGCATATCCATGCCCACTCCAATGGTTATGAATTTGAAGAAAATGATTGATATTGATTCAGGAGATGCAAGATACCAGATATATATAATATGCAGAACAGAAACGAAATGCTAGAAATAACAGAATAACAG
>ML797292.1:278732-321054 GCA_009831015.1 Picea engelmannii | reverse complement strand
CTTAACAGGAGATGTATATCCACACTTATACTGACAATTGATTGGATCACTGGTGTATTTGGTTAACACCAGACCGAACATTTTCTATGCAATAAATGTGCTTAGACAATTTATGAGCCAACCGAGACAGACACACTTGATAGCTGCAAAACATGTATTGATATACTTACGAGGCACAATTGGTTATGGCCTAAGATATGCCTCCAGTTTGGACTTGAGCCTGCAAGGATATGTAGATGCAGATTGGGCAGGAAGCGCAGTAGACAGAAAAAGCACCTCCAGTTGTTGCTTCACTTTGGGGTATGGCATGGTTTCCTAGTGTAGCAAAAAACAAAGCTCTGTTGCATTGATCATCATAGAGGAAAAGTACATTGCATTGCGTGTAGTAGTCCACGAAGCAGTATGGATTCAAAAACTTCTGACTGACTTGTTTGACCATGAGATGGATCCTACTACTATTCATTGTGATAACTGGAGCTGTGTAAATCTCTCTGAGAATCATGTGTTTCATGACAGATCGAAACACATTGAGATAAAGTATGACTATATTAGAGACATAGTGTAGAGGAAGACCATACATGTGTAGTATCTTCCTACTCATGAAAAAATCACATATATCTTCACCAAATCACTTGCCAAGACAAAGTTTGAGTATTTCTGCGAGAAACTTGGCCTGGTGGAAAATGCCTCCCTAGCTGAGAGGGAGTGTTGATAATTGCAACTACATGAGACATTTTCCAGAACACAAACTACCCCCTGAGAGGGGTGTGTGGTTCCTACCTAAGACAAAGTTGGAACGTAGAGATGGCATCCTCCTTATAGAGAGTTGAGAAGAACTCTAGATGATTCTCCTGTGTAACATAGTGAGAAAGGAGATCTACAGAGTTGGATGTGCATGTGGTTGAGAATAAGGTGAACATGTGAAATCCCAAAGTGTTGAGTGCATCATCATGAGAGAGATATGAAGATTATGTATTAGCCTCCTTTGAGCAGAGAGTTGATGAGAAAATACATATGACTCTCCTATGTAATGCAGTGGGAAATAAGATCTATTGAGTGGACATGCCTATGGACGAGCATAGGTGAACGTGATCCTAGTGGATGAGAACTAGTGAAGAAGTGGTTCTTCTATGTAATGTAGTGAGCCAGAGATATGGACATCCTCATAGGATGTGACCCTAGTGGCTGAGCACTAGTGGGTTTATTAGATCCCTTGCTATATTGTTCAAAAGTCAGACCTGCCTGTAACCCTAATTGTAATGCAAAGGGTATAGGTCGGCCCCACCTTAATGTAATTAATAATTAATGTAAACGATAATTAATATGGTTATTATTAATTATCCTATGACTTAGAGAGGTTGGCCCTGTTGTGCCAATATACACTTCTGTTGATAGGTCAAGTCTAATATAAGTAACGGTAGATTCCCCATTGTGGAATCATATCTTTCATGTGAGTTTGGAAATTTCAGCAAGTACACCTTCTTGGGAAAAGTGTGCTCCTCTCTTGGTATCTAGTCTTCTAGGGTTTGAGCACCCTCTTGTGTGCTGGGTTTTATTGGTGGTGAAGGTCTTTCTCTTGAAGAATATAGAAAAGGAATTTGGTTGGGTTTTCTTCCTTTGTTGAGAAGGGTTTCCCAGGATACTTCTTGTGTTCTTGTGCATGGTGTTTCTTCTTGTGATCTTGGTTGCTGCAACATTATTGGTTATGGCTATTTAAAATGCTAAAATGGAATGAACTTCATGCTTAACCTTGCTCATAGAAAAATCAACAACACTAGGGTCAACTCCCATAGTGTGTGACGTCAAGGGTCAACTCCCTTGACATGTCCTCATGTGCTCTCCACATGGGACATGTCCTCCTGTGCTCTCCATAAGGGATGTTGTTCTGTTAGACAAAACACACTTATCCCTTCTCAGATAAGTGTCCCACTCATCCCTTCTCGGATAAGTGTCATCATAGATCAACTCAACTCATTCAATCAGGAGTATGATTTGGAGAATGTCTCATGAAGCTGCAAACATCAACACTCCCTCTCAGCGAGGGAGGCATTCTCTTCCATGCCAAGTTTGTCATGAAAGTACTTGAACTTTGTCTTGGTTTCGTAAGAACATAAACAACCTACTCATCTGTATGAAGGTACATCACCTGTACTTCCTTCCTCTACACCATGTCTCAGATGTAATGGCACTTGATCTCAATGTGGTTCAATTTTTCATGAAATACTAGATTCTCTTAGATCTTCACACAAATTTGGTTACGATAATGAATAATGGTGGAATCCAACACATGTTTGGATAAATATGCAAGGATATTGCGAAGCCACATTGCTTCATAGAATAACATACTTAATGCAATGTACTCTGCTTCTGGTGTGCTCAAAGCCACAAAATATTGTTTCTTGCTACACCAGGAAACCATGGAAGTTCCTAAAGTGAAGCAACACCCGAAGGTGCTATTTCTTTCCACTGCACTCCCTGCCCAAACAGAGTCAATATATTCCTATCATATCATATCAATATTGGAATTATATCTCAAACCATGTACAACTGTGCCTCGCAGGTACCTCAACACATGCTTTGCAACAATCCAGTGTGTCTATCTCGACTGACTCATAAACTGGCTAAAGTGCATTCACTGCATAACAAATATTTGGTTTGGTTTTAACCAGATACATCAATGACCCAATCAACTATTTCTACAGAGTTAGATCAATTTTTTCAAAATAGGAAGAAGACACACTTAGTTTCTTCAGATTCGTCACCATTGGTGTAGCCACAGGATTTGAGTTCAACATCCCAAACTTCTTCAATATCTCAATTGTGTACTTCCCCTGAATCAGGAAGATTTCATCATTTCTCTGCCACACCTCTAGTCCCAAGAAGTAGTGTATCATACCAAGGTCCTTCATCTCAAACTTAGAGGCCAATGCATACTTGCATTCAACAATAAGTCTCTTTGTACCGGTGAGGAATAAATCATCAATGTAGAGGACCAAAATCAGGGACTCACCATTAACAATCTTGTAGTACATGCTGGGATCGACAATACTTTTGTTGAAGCCCAAAAATCATCAGGTGTCCATCAATCCTCACATACCAAGGTCGAGGTGGCTTCTTGAGTCCATACAAGGCCTTCTTCAACATGCACACATGAGACTCCTTCTCATGTATCATGAAACCATGTGGTTCCTTGATGTATACTTCTTCCTCAATATCTCCATTGAGAAAGGTTGTCTTTACATCCAACTGATGTACTCTCTAACCCATGGATGTTGCAGGGGAAATAATCATCCAGATAGAAGTTTATCGAGCAACATGAGAAAATGTCTCCTCATAATCTATTCCCTCCACCTAAGAGAATCCTCTAGAAACAAATCTCATTTTGTGCCTCTTGATGCTCTTGTCAACTATCTGTTTGATCTTGTAGATCCATTTGGAAGTCACTACAAACTTCCCCCCAAGTATCAGAACCATATCACAGACATCATTCTTCATGATGGATTGATACTCCTCCATCGTGACATCTCTCCATATTGGATGACTAGTTTCCTCCTCATAATAGGAAGGCTCAAAATGAATGACGTGGCTCATAGTTGCGGCATAGCATGGATATCTATGAGGTATCATTCTCATAATATATTTTCCTCCTCTAATGGATATATAACCATAGTTGTGCTTTATTCGATTTTTACTAGATGTATCCATGATCACTGAAACTGTCTATGCTATCAGGTATGATCCCGACTTGGAGGTATACTGCTCCTAGATACTTCTAGTCTCTAAGAATCATGTTTAGCAATGTCTCTCCTTGACATCATGTTGGAAGGTCTTGCCCTCCATGTCTGCCTTTGATTTCCTTATCTCAACACACTAGGCTTCTGCCATACTTCCAATCAATTCCCTTTTACACTGATTAGTGAGATTCTTTTCCCTTGGCGATTGGAGAAAATGTATGTTTCACTCACCGGTTCGTTGTTAGATGAGCGATGACCAATCTTAGTCATTGTTGGATTCACATCCAAAAATATTAAAACTAAAAATTCTATGCCAAATAACATAACATAGAATGATATCACTGAGCTTTTGTTTGTACATGAAAGATATAAGGCAAGGTCCAAAAGAACTCAAGCAACCATGTCATTGGCAACAGTCGTAGACATGACCATATGTCCCATATCAGTTATTTGAAAGTTGAGCTTTGGAAGTATCCTAGCAAGCACCATGAATGCAGTAATAGACAATGATACACCCATGAAGACAAGGAAGTGTCCATATCCCACACTTTTATAAATCGTTTCCCTGAACACATAAGAAACCCCAACTGCAACAACAAACGACATGATAATTCTAGCTATTGCAATTGCTAAGGCCTTCCTTAATCACTTGGAAATATAGTTCCAATTCAACTAAAAACATAAAGAATAGAAGACCAATATTTGCAACAGTTTCAGCTACACGGGTGCTACGCTTGGGAAAATTGTGTTCATGTAAGTTTCACTGTGCCCCAGAAGAGAATAACCAAGAAGAATTCCACCATGTCACCCACTATGACATCTGTAATTGGCTCTTGCGAGCAATATACCACTAGCCTTTTGAGGTGATTTAGAGTATGCAGATCATGGAAGCGAGCATGAGAACAACCTCCCATCGGATCACACAAAATTTTTCTTGACTCTGGTGTTGCTTGCCAGGTTTTCTAACATTGTTCCATTTTCAGATATTGTAGTGATGTCCGCGCTGAGATTCCACAAGGAATGCACTTCAACTGTTGACATAAACTCAGATCTAGATATATCGAACTTGTCATCTTTATTTAACTCATAAGGCAACTCACTCAGTTGGTAGCAATCAAACAGATCCAATATCTCAAGTTGCTTCAAATATGTTATCGAATTGGGTAGCTTCCCTATCGATGATTTTACTAAAAGAAAGAACACCAAATGCTTCAACGCTCTGAAGCTATCATCGAAAATTTTGATAAATGTCCCCACCAAATCAAGAATTCTAATATAGGTGAGAGTCATGATCACACATGACATAACATATTCTAGAGATATGTTCTCCGATAGTAGCATTTCTCAGAGATCATGTCCTCAATATCCATCAAAGATTGAGTTAAATTTGTTGGCCTTGAGAGAAACCGTGCTTTTTCCAGTGCAATGTTTTAATGGGAATTCCACCAAACCTTTTCCTACTCTGAAACAACAATTCTCTTCTTTCTCGGCAATTTGCAGTGCTAGATCATGTAATACATCGTGCAAAAAGAATATCACCACCTGTCAGTCAACGTCCTTAATACTAGCTTTGATAAGACATCAATCCACTAAAAAGTTAGACTAAGCCCTTCCAAGATACTTGTATCCAATAGGCTAGATTTGACCAACAACTCTCTCGTTTTCCTAGGCCCTCCCGTGAGGGAGTCAATCCCAGTCCTTCTCTAATACCCTGTTTTTTTTATTCATATGAGATATAATCGATATATTATTACAATGATGAGTGTTCCATATATAGGGAACATATGGTGACCATCCATGAAAGGATGTGTCCCTTGAATAATCAATAACTATTTATTATTATCATTTACTTATTATATATGATATTTTAATAATCGATAATTATATTATTAATTATTATTCTAAGAGAATGTCTTCCCAATGTTGTCCAAACATCAACAAAAGGTTCCCCATGGAGTAGTGAAGGTAGTTTTATGCTTATCCTCTTCTTTGACCCTGATCTGATTGTAACTTGAAAACCCATCAAGCATTGAAATCATTCCATAACCAATTACCCTTTGTAGTAATGTTTCCATATTGGGGAGGGGATAGTTATCTTTTGTACACACAATATTCAAGTTTATGAAATCTATACATAGCCTAATTTTACCATTCTTCTTTCTATCCAAAACCATATTTGAACACCAGGAAGAATGTCTAGTTTGGGCTATTATTCCGATTGCTATCATTTTCTGCAACTCCTATTGGACCAACGGAGCTAACTTGGGGTTAATCTGTCTCAACTTTTCCCCAAAAGGCTTAGATTCCTCTTTCAAAAGAATGACATGCTGAATTACATCCTCCCTATAGACCTTAAGCTCATCATAGGTGAAAGCCAAAACATCCCTATATTCTCTTAGCAATTTAATAATTTCCTTCCTTTCCTCTATAGGTGTGTTTTTTCCCACCTTAACCATCCTAGGCTCTTTATCAGTTCCAATATTAACTTCAAAGTGATCACTTGGTTTTATACTTGTTTCTTTCTTTGGTTTGTGACCATCTTGCCTCTCAAATAGGACTGGGTTAATCTTATAATCATTTTCTGTATAATTACATCCCTTTTCTTTCTCATTGACATGGAATTCAGAAAATTCTTGCATGTGATTCAAGAACCTAATGACTTGCTTATCATCATCAAATATTTTCCAATGATCCATATTATCTGGAACTGAAGGCCTAAATATGACTTCTACATAAATGTTTTCTTTAATCAAATCTTGGGAGAGTTGAAGAGTGGAAGAAACTGCAACCAATTCATATGCTCTAAAGTTCTTATCTCTAGGAATAACAATAAGGTTTAAGGCATCAATACTTCCCATTAAGTCCCATATTGCATTCCTACACCTTTTAAGACTTTCAGATTTGCATGCAAATTGTTTTTAAGTTGTTGGATGATCATATCTGAATCTCCTTTTATGTTCAAACATTTGACACCCATGTCCTTGCAAATATCTAGACCAAGTAACAAAGCCTCATACTCAACCACATTATTAGTAGCATCAAACTCCAATCTATATGCAAACTTAAATTCCTGACAAGATGGAGACTCAATGACTATGCCAACACCTTTCCCAGATCTAGAAAATGCACCATCAAAATGCATGTACCACACTTCATTAACTCTTTCCTCTTTGAATTATTCTTCTATGGGACCTAAAGAGTTAGCTAAGACGACATAATTTCGAAGACCATATTCTTTATACTTTAATTCAATTATGGGATTCCTTGTGTCTTGTACATGATTCCTCCTTTCCAATTCTCTATTCATCTTAACCATAGTCCCATCTGGAGTGGGAATGGTGGCATAAGTTAAATCTATTTGTATATTTCCCCCCAAATCTGTAGATGTCTTTCTTGAAAGCAGCATACCCCAAGCATCTGGCACATCAATCACTACTATTTCCATTTCTATTATGATGTCTGGGAAAGCAACCAAGTGTACTTGTAAACTTTTAATCAAACCATGCACCTTAATCATTTTACTATCCATGGCACAAATGTTATGGTAAGGCCTTGAGATCCTTAAATTTAATTGTTCCATCACTTTCTTAGTCATAACATTTGAACTTACTCTAGAATCAAGCATGCAATTATGAAGGAGGCAGTTGTTCACAAGTAGAGACAAAAAAAATGGTTGTTTCTTTTCTTCCCCCCTATCCCAATTTTTAAAAATCATAGGTGCATCTTGGTAAGCTACAACTGGTGGCATGTCAATAATTTTGTGAGGACGATTTTCTATGGCTTTAAGTAGTTTCTCCCTTTGAGATGGGATCTTCATAATTTATGCTACAGGGACCAACATTTTTTCATTATTCAACTATCCCCCCAAGTCAATATTTAATTATGTATCTGTAGGAAAATTTGTTTTAGAGGGGGGAAGGTACCTTAGGAACATTCACTTTAGGTTTGTCTTGATTCATGGTTCCATTCCTTTGATAATTTAAACCTATATATCTAGCCAAATCTGAAACTTGCTTAGGAGTAGGCTTAGGACCAATTTATTTTGTTGCTTTCTCTACCACATCATTCATGTAGTTTACATCCCTACCATGGTATGTTAATTCCATCCATTCATTCATGCCAACATTGTATTTTTGACCACACATGTTAACTTGTTCATTTTCTGATTGGGAGAAACCTTGTTCACAACATATTTCAAGGAAGATTGTGAAAGTTAACTCTTCGTGAAATTCCCCACAAGGACTACAGTAAAGGATAGCTTGGTGATCAACCAAGTTAGTAGACTAAAAATTATTTGGTGGCCTTTTGTCTTGAGGTGGTGGCCTCCTTGGCCATTTGTCATTTGGCTTGTGACAAGTTCTACTAGATTGAGCCTTTTCCATGGCTATCAACCTATTTTGCATGGCTGTCATCTGACTAGCAAGGTATTACTCCATTTGCTTGATTAGTTGAGTGAACTCCTTTATACAATCACTAGAAGACTCTTGGTTTTCAACCTTATTTTTCTTCTCCTCATTAGTTTTGGAAGAATTCCCCCTTGAAAAACCAGGAATATTTGACTTCCTAGCATTGATGGGTGTTCTATATGCACTAAAAAACACTAAAAACCCTCAATTAAATTGTCAACCCGGGTAAATAAACTTAGAGTTGTAGCACTATATGTGCCAAGGCAGAAAGGCTAGAGGTAGTATAGTCTAACTAAGGAAATGGGCTATCTAAGAACTAATCTATTCAAGCAAAGACTATTAATGATCAAACCCTATCAAGAAACTTAAACTATTTAACCTAAGTAACTTTTAACAATGGATCGATGGATTGTCCTAGGAAAGCAAATGGAAACCCTACTTAAGGAAAATTAACTTAATCATGACAATAACTAAAAACAAACTATCTATTTAATCTATTTAATGAGCAATAACAACAATAAACTTCTTTAATTAACCTACTCAACTTCAATAAGCAACAACAAGTAAGTAAATAAATAAGCAAGCAACTACCCTATTAAAGAAAATAAACAAGCATGCAACTACCCTATCAAAGCAAATAAACAAGCAAGCAATCAACTAACTAACCTATGGTAACTTGTACAACAATTAAACTAATCAAAATTACTCGATAAACAACTAATCAAACTAATAAGCAAGTGAACTCTATTCTTAAATTAAACTTCATAATTACTTCTAATTTATGAAAGGAAATCTTAATCTACTAAATTCAAAGCATCATGACAATAAAGGTAATCAACAACTACTCTTTAATCTATGATAAGAACCTATTCTTTAATATACCAAAGCAAGAAGACTATTCTCTAATCTACAAAAGCAAGGAAAATATCCTCTAATCTATAAAAGCAAGAAATCTTCAAATATAGTGTTGATGGTTATGTCTTTGGTGTCTTATGATATCACGATGGCATTTAACAATTAATGATAACTCAAGAAGGATAAACTCAATATTAACTTCTATCGCAAAGTGAAAGGTATGAATTAGGAAATCTAGTGAGAACTTAGCCATTATAGAAGAAACATCAACTACCCTGTATATCCATGTGATTATTCAATTCATGCATTAATCATCAACAATATGGAAACACTATTCTATTAAATTCAAACACATTCTATGCTAATGTAAGCAAATTCATACTACTTATAGATTCATAACTGAAAACTAAACTCAATAATCAAACTTCGAATGAAAATTGCAACCTAGTTCTAGAATGGAAATTGCATAAAGTAAATTAAACTAATCCTATTTTAACAATTTAAATTGCAAAGGAAAATACTCATAAAACATAAATCAAATCCTATTTCTATTTCGGCATATAACAATATAAGCAAACTCTAATGGAACAAACTAGCTAAACAAATTAGGAACTAAAATCAAAACTAATAACTAATCATCCATCGAAACCTTGCCAAAGAAACCATAAACTAAATACCATGTTTTAACTTTGTTTTAATTCTATTTCAGCATATAGAAAATCTAACTACCATCTAATTACACACAGGGGTTAGTGTCTAAGCTTGCAAGCTATTTCCTATAAATTAAAGAGTCATTTCATATAAAAACTAGCCTTCATAATAACCTACAAACGAAACTGAAGCAATTAAACTTATGAACAACAATTTACACAGTAAATACACATAATAAAACTCATGTACAGGAAATAAAATAAATGACGATTACACTATATGAATTTAGAAGCTAATTGAATAGATATTAACACAGATCACTGATGGGCCCCCCAACAGGTCGTGGCTACTCCTCAATGATGAATCACGAGCTCAAGCAACACGATTTCAACATTAAAATTAAAAACACAGCTTTACACAGTTTTAAAGAAAATGTCTTGAAATGGAAAAACAAAGCTTAACTATCCTTGGCTATTTGTCTGACCACTACTGTGGTATTTATAGAATTTACAAGTTGAGAGGTTGACCACTGGAAGGGTCGACCTCCTCTAAAAACATGAAATTACAATAAATGCATCTTAACTGCTGGTGGCTTCTAGAAACAAAGCGAGCCATTAAACGCCCAAATAACAATCCAATCCAAGTTGTCAGAAGCTCAGTAGCTGGAGGCCACGAGCATAATGAAAACCCATGTCACTGATTTGCCCATTGTTGGTCAGTGATATGATAGCCGCCAACTCGCCCACGGTTTTAGTGCATGACAAAGTTCCGGATGGAGTACCAGATGGAGTACCGGATGCAAAAACGACTTGTGATTTTTCCCTGTGACACACATAACATGAATTAGCTTCTTGAAATCATTAAAACATGCTGAATTATACTTAAAACCATCATAAAACATCAATCATACTTACCTGGTATGAGCCACGATGATTTAATACAAAAATCCTTCAAAACTCTTCAAAATAGGAAAATACACATACAATATTGGCCAAAAAGGACCTAATCATCATCATTAAATTAACCATATCGCGGGCCCAACATTACCCCCACACCTAAGATTTTGTAGGTCCCACTGCAAACAAAAAGGAATTGTCCCACATATAAGCTTGCTGAGAAGGAATAGCTTTAGAAGCTTCTCCCTCTTGCCCTAAAGGTTTTTTCTTGTGCCTCTTATGTTGCTTCAATTGTGCCCTGAGGTTGCGGTTGGTTTTGGTCATCTCGTCAATTTTGGCCCTTGGTTATGGTAGGAAGTGAAGATCAAGGAAGAAAAGGTGAAAAGCGAACTGTGTGGAAGACACAGTGACTGTTACTGGGTCGAAGTGAGCAAAAGAGAAGAAAAGACGGAGCAAAGCCCGAGAAAGCAAGCCATTGAATGAGGAGACTGAGGATGAAAATCCATCAAAGAAGAAGGATCGCGGACAACTCAACAAGCGGAAAAAACCACCGTTAGATGCTTTGGAGCACCACGCGAGAAGGAAGGAAAGACAGGCTGGCGAAGCCCTGAAAACGCAGGCCAAGTTGACCTAGGATTTTAGACACCTAGGGTTTTGGTATCTAGGGTTTTGACACCTAGGTTTCGGCCTAAGGATGTAGGTGAGCTATTGTAATGTATAAATAAAGGTCAAGAGGACTTGGGTCAGGTTGATATTTGTATTGGTGTTATTTTTACTGTTGATCTAGTTGTATTATTGATGTGAGTGATTATTATTGTATGAGAGAGAAGTGCTAAGCATGAGAGCCTTCTGGTATTGTAAGATCTTTAGCTGGGTGTGAAGGTCAAGTCCTGCAGCTGGGTGCATAGGAGGAGGAGAGAAGAGAGAAGATCTACTGGTTAAGAGCGCAGATCATAACTGTATGCTTTCATCTTAATATATATTAAAGCACAGTTCTGTGGACGTAGCCCTAGAGAGAGGGTGAACCATGTATATCTGTCTTGTGTGTATGATTGATATTGTATTACTTTACCTTGAAATACTGTTATTGCATTATTGTGGTAGATCTGATAGATGTATGGAGTAGATCTGAGCTGATAAGTGATATAGGCATGTTGTATTGTTCTATTATTGGATCCACTTGATATTTCCCTTGGTTGTAAACACTTATGTCCTACAACCCCCCCATAGCTGCTTCGGTGAGACTGCATCTTGTTTGCAGGTGTAGCCGAAAGGGCCAGTATTTAGGGCTTGTTGGTGCAATCTTGGAGCTGAACCCTGGGTCTGCCCCTGTGCCAACAAATGGTTCCATTGTCGGGACCAAAATCTTCGTGAGGGAATATCAAGGTGGTTCCCATCAAAGACAGAGATTCAAAATTGGATAGAGGATCAAGAAAAGGACTTCACTAAAGCCCAGAACAAGAACCCTAATCTTAGTACAGACGATTGGTTGGAGAGACATATTTTTACTGATATACACGAGATATTCTTTGGAGGAATCCATCAGGAACTATATGAGTGGTTAGTCAGGTTGGCAGATACCCAGTTTGAGGTCAGATCTAGACCTCTTGTAGTTTGGACATCGACGTTGATCAATAAGGTAAAGACAGTTGATAACGTCGTGTCGAGAGAAGTGGATCATTGGTTCAATAGGACCATTGAAGGTTACATCACCGAGTTTGTTGTTGATATAGTAGAGTCATACAACCAGGCCAAGAGATATTTTTTCAAGGGACCTAGAGGAAAATGTTTACACTTTCTGAAGTTGAGAATCAAGATGTTGTTGCATGAGAAGAACATCTTGAAGATCTAGTAGATCGATCAGACTTGAAAGGATAATGTTAAGAAATTCAAACAACGACATAGAGGCTGGACATACACACAGTGGGAGATCATTTCGGGAAGTTCATCTTTCAAACCTATTTAAGAAGAACTATGGAGACGAGGGTTTCTATAGTGGAGAAGAAGCAGACCTGATCGACAAAGAGCATTCAGAACCCGCTAGGGAAGAGGAAGAGGAAGCTGAAGCACTTCGTCGGGATGAGCCAGAAACCTCAGGAACTACGCACATTACTGAAGTAAGTACTATTAATACTCTTGTTGGTTCAACAACATTGAGAAACCAAAGTAATCAAAGTTACAAGACCGTTCAAAGTACTATTACTAGTAGTCCACCCCATACTCAGACAATAAACCTAGGAAGATCTATGGAAGATGAAATGAGACTCCCTATCTTTAGGGGAGATGGATCTGAAGATCCTGATCATCACTGGTTCCTATGTGAATCCGTATGGAATATTAATAATCTCATCGACGAAGCAGTTAAAAGAACCCAGTTTAGTACTACCCTAAGAGATTGCACACTGAGCTGGTACATGAAGCTTGTCCAAGGACTTGTGCAGCCAAAGCCACTGAATGAGATCAATAATGCACTGATTGTATAATTTAAGAAACCTAAGTCAGAGTCCCAATGTATTACATAGCTAAAGGAGATCAAGTAGAAGGTATCCGAATTAGTTTGGGAGTTTGATCAAAGATTCAAGACCCTAACAGACCGATTGACTTTTCAGATCCCAGATGAGAAGAACAAGGAATGGTTCATTGCTGCCCTCTTACCACACATTAGAGTTCCTTTGATGCAACAGAAGATTGCTTCACAGGCTGAGGTGCTGGAGATCATCATGAAGATTGAATCAACCCCTATGGGAGAATCCAGCTCAGGTATGAGTCAGATCTTGAGCCAACTGACTAGTTTGTCCTTGTAGGTCAAAGATATGAAGAAATACAAGGGAAACGATAGAAGAGAAGACATATGGTGTGTCAGATGCAGATCATAAGGCCATGACAAGGAGCACTATTTGCTATTCCATGAATATTTTTCCTCTGGAGCTCCGATTCCTTTGAAGCAAGTCATCTTACCCTTGTGTGAGGTATGCTGAAATAGACATCATACTCGTGAGTGCTATTACATGCAAAATATATTCAGACACCCACAAACTTGTATTGCACATTCTGTAATTCCATGGGACATGATGATATGGATTGTAGGGCTTATGATCTCATGCATGAAAGGTCAAGAGACATATACATGATTCAAGGTGAAGTACAACAAGAAGGAAACTCTACATAGTACAACTCCCCTGGGAGATGAAACTTCAATCCTTGCAGTAGATTCAAAGGACGAGGATGAGGACGAGGTATGAGTAGAATCCGAGGACAAATCATCTATTATAACTGTGCACAACCTAGACATTTGGCAAGGGACTGTCAGAACCATTGTACTACTTGCAGCTACTGCAACTTCTTCGAGCGTGTTATTGAAGAATGTCCAGCATTGCTGGCTAAACTTCAAGAGAAACGAGGACCTCAACAGAACTCGCAGATAAAATTGGTCAAAGATGAACCTCATGGAGAAGACCCTAGAGTCATTGTTATTACTAGAGGAGGCACTGTTACAGGAGATGACAGAATGACCCAAGGGAAGACTATAGAAGATTCAGGAATTAGGAAAGTTGTAGAGAAGACCCAAACCTTTGATGCAAAGAAAGAAAGACAAATATTTGAGGAAGCAAGAAAAGAGTTCAGAGGAGACCAAGGCTCTTCATCAAAGACAAGACCAGAAGTAAGAGAGTATGGAATGCCTTAGGAATTTGATCAGTCTACTTTTCCAAGAGAAGGAAAGGAGGTAAGAAAGCTCATGGAATTTCTATATACCTGTATTAAGTTGATTCAGGATGAGAGTGTTGTCCAAGAACTACAAAATTTAATCAGACAATATGAGCTAGGAAAGACTGACTCCTTACTGAATAGGGCAGTACACCAAATTTCTAAAAAGAGAAGGTCAAATAAGGAATTACACTTAAATGCTCAAATAGGCGAATATGATATAGACTATGTGGTCCTCGACTTAGGGTTGGAGGTCAATGTAATGACGAATCAAACTTGGGCACTAATGGGAAAACCTAGGCTGATCCATTCCCCTATCAGGCTCAGGATGGATAATCAATAGGCTGTAAGCCCCTTTGGTAGACTGGAACATGTCCTTGTAGACATCGATGAAGCAAGAACATTTGCAGATTTTGAGGTAATTGAGATAGTTGATGACAATTGCCCTTACCCTGCACTCTTAGGAATTGATTGGGCCTTCAATAATTCCACTGTGGTTGATTTAAAGAAGAGACGTATGACTTTTGAAAAAGATGGCCTTAGGGTCATTGCACCCTTAGATCTAGATGAAGGCTAGTGATACACAAAGCCCATTAGAGAAGAAGACTGCGCATATGAACTGGAAAATATATACAAATTAACAACCAGAAAACATGATTACATTAATCCTACAGCTGATGGAAACTTAAGCTGGCGAAGTGACAACGTATGTTCATCAGACTCAGAAGAAGAACTGGAGAATTGGCAGAATAAAATGTACGAAGTATATACAAGAAGATGTGCTAGATTAACCAGAGAAGTTCGCTAGATTGACACAACAGTAAGTAACTTACCCACCTTTGATGGTCTAAATCCCTTAGAAACCTTCTTGTCAGACTTTGAAGAAAGTGTACCAATGCAAAACAATATTGTTGGCGATGGATGAGGCCCTGAAGGCAACCCCAACAAGATGGTGGGGGATACACAAAAACAATATTACATACTGGATACAATGTTGTACCTTGATGACAACGCGGTTCTCAACACAAGTAGAAGGCTGTGAAGTTTGATACATAGGTCGAAGCTGCCCAAAGGACCATGTGCGAAGCTATGAGGAAGCCTGGAGCAACGTTCCTCAAGAATAGTGGGTACACAAATTCATCAACACACTGTACACGACACCTATCAAGTAGAGCTACGCCTCATCACTACAGATTGGAAAGGTATGTCTGAGAATTTTGTAACCACCTTCTTATTTGAAAGTCAATATCCTTCAGTAGATCAAGCACTATAGATTTTCAGACAAAAAGTATTTGAGGAGGCCTCTAGCCTCCCTTTGCAGCAAGATGAGGACGACTGGGCTGCGCCTCTACAGAAGCTGCAGGGCTATTACAACATCAATGCTGATGAAGACGATGATCCAAGGAAGGTGAACATTGCAAAAATAGAAGGTTAAAGAGATGTGGAAGGACCTGGAGTTGAGCTACCATTTATTAAACAAACAATCAAGATTAAAAGAGTCAATATTGGGACAAAGGAAACACTGAAGCTTGCCAATGTCAGAGATTATTGGGATGCTGCCACTATTGACAAGATTACAAAATTATTGCATGAATATCAAGACTTGTTTCAAACCAAGTTCACTAATATGAAGGGCATTAAAGGCCCTATGGGAGAGATGAGGATCCCTTTGAAGCTAGATGCTAGACCAATCAAACATAGACCCTATAGATTGAACCCCAAATATAAAGAGAAAGTGAAGATTGAGCTTGACAAAATGCTGGAAGCAGGGATTATAGAACCCGTGGAAGAGTTAGAGTGGATTATCCCTATGGTGGTACAATACAAGAAGACAGGAGAGATCAAGATCTCCGTATATCTCAGAAAGCTGAATGATGCCTGTTTGCATGATCCCTTCCCTATGCCATTTACTGATGAAGTGTTAGATAATCTGGGCAGCCAGGAAGTATATTATTTTACAGATGGATATTCAGGATACCATCAGATCCAGATTGCCAAGGAAGATCGCCAAAAGACCACATATTGGCAACAAAATGGGGGTCCTATCAGTATACAGTGATGCCATTTGGATTAAAGAATGCCCCAACCATCTTTTCCAGGGTGGTGATCGAAGCATTCAAGAAGTTTTTACATAAATTTCTAGAAGCATACTTTGATGACTAGACTATTTTTAGTTTATTAAAGAATCATATTGAATGTCTAAGGCTAATGTTGGATAAATGCAGGCAGTGTCAAATTTCCTTGAATCTGAAGAAGTGCATATTATTCTCACCATTTGGAGTGTTTTTAGGCCATATTGTATGCAAGCAGGGATTACTGGTCAATCCATCTAAATTGCCATTATAGTTGATCTACCCCCTCCTACTTCCGTCAAACAGTTGCGCACTATGCTGGGACACACATGATATTACAGGAAGTTCATTAAAGGGTATGCCCAGATTACAACACCCATGGAGAAGATTTTGAAGAAAGATTGTTAGTTCAGTTGGACAGAAAAATGCCAGCAGAGCTTTGACACACTAAGACAAAAAATGGTTACTGCGCCTATTCTGGTTTTCCCAGATTGGACCAAGGAGTTTCATGTACATGTCGATGCATATTCTATTGCATTGGGAGATGTGTTAGCACAACCAGGAACATGAGAGATTGATCATCCCTTAGCTTTTTCTAGTAGGAAGCTATCAACTGCAGAGGTCAACTACACCACCACTGAGCAAGAAGGGTTAGTCACGGTGTATGCACTGCAGAAATTTCGCCACTACTTGCTGGGAGGACACTTTAAAATGTTTACTGGTCACTCCGCACTAAAACACCTAGTCAACAATCCAGTGTTGGGGGGGATAATATGTATATGGCTTCTTCTATTTCAGGAATATGACTTTGAAATTGTGGTTAAGCCAGGAAGAATACACAAAGGTCCTGATCACTTGTCAAGGTTGGAACATGGAGAAGAGCCCACTAGTTTGGAGGACACACTGCCGGATGCAAAGCTGCTAGCCATTAGAAATATTGATGACCACTTCGCAAAAATAGTCCAGTTCCTGTCAACAGGAATGGCACCTAGTGAATATACAATTCTCTAGAAGAAACAACTAGTAGTGCACGCTACAGAATTTTCACTTATAGCTGGACAACTATATAAGATGGGACTTGATGAGATACTAAGAAGATTTTTTATGGAGGCAAAACGACCATTGATCCTCACAGAAGCTCATGAAGGCATCACAGGAGGACATTACGCCAGGAAAGAGACTGCGCAGAAGGTTTTGAAAGCTGGCCTTTGGTGGACTACCTTACATAGAGATGCTAAAGACTATTCCAGAGCTTGCGATGTATGCCAATGAGTCAGAAAACCATCCAGAAGAGATTAAATTCCATTAGGACCACAACTGAGCCTACAAGCATTTGAAAAATGGGCCATTGACTTTGTGGGACCTATAAACCCACCAGGAAAGCACACAGGAGCAAGGTACATCATTAATGCGATAGAATAATTGACTAGATGGGTTGAAGCAAGAGCAGTCAAGGACTATAATGCAACTACAGCTGCATGCTTTATATTTGATGACATCATAATGAGGTTTGGATGCCCAAAGATCCTTATGAGTGATCAAGGCACACATTTTATGAACACGACTGTTGAAGCCTTGACTTAGGAGTTTGCAGTCCATCACCAGAAGAGCATCGCTTACCATCCACAAGCAAATGGGACAGTGGAAGAGTTCAACAAGATCTTGGAGACATCGTTGACAAAGATTTGTAGTGTGAACATGGATGACTGGGATTTAAGAGTACCAACAGTACTTTGGGCCTAGAGTACCACTTGCAAGAAGTTAACAATGCAGACCCCCTTCAAGTTGGTTTATGGTCTCGAAGTTGTTGTTCCAATGGAATAATTGGTGCCAAGCCTAAGAATTGTTGCCTTTATAGATATGGATTACATTGGCACTGTTCAAGAGAGGCTTGCACAGTTGGTTGAACTCGAAGAAGACAAATTTATTACAGGATTACATCAACAAGTACAGAAGGAAAGAGAAAAGGCCTACCATGATAGACACATCAAGAAAAAGGCATTTAAACAAGGTGAATTGGTACTGGTATACGACAGTAAGTTCATGAAGCATCCTGGGAAGTTCAGAACGCATTGGATGGGGCCATACAAGGTCGCTCATGTTACATAAGGAGGAGCTATGCAGTTGAAGAATTTAAAGGAGAATGGAAGGAAGGATTAGTGAATGGGAGCTGACTTAAGTTGTACTATGACAACCAGCTACCTCGTAGCTCCAAGTAAAAGCATAAGGAAAAGGGTCTAGGTACCAGGTGCAGTTGAATCTGGGTACCAGACACAGAAAATGTAGTCTTCACAAGGAGGAAGAGGAGGCATAGAGAAGAAAGCTAAGGCTGCACTGCGTAGTCCAAAGTTAAAGTAAAATAGAAGAATCATATCTAAAGTGCTTCGGGATGAGTCACATGTGAGTGTTGGGGGCCTGTTGGCCCTTGGTTATGGGAGGAAGCAAATCTCAAGGAAGAAAAGGTGAAAATCGAACTACGTGGAAGACACAGTGACTGTTACTAGGTCAAAGTGAGCAAAAGAGAAGAAAATACAGAGATCGAGGATGACAAGCTAGCAAGGAAGAAGGATCGTGGACAACTCAACAAGTGGAAAAAACCACCGTTAGATGATTTGGAGCATCGCGTGAGAAGGAAGGAAAGATAGGCTGACAAAGCCCTGAAAACAAGGGTCAAGTTGACCTAGGATTTTAGACACCTAGGGTTTTGGTATCTAGGGTTTTGATACCTAGGTTTCGGCCTAAGGATGTTAGCGAACTATTGTAATGTATAAATAAAGGTCAAGAGGACTTGGGTCGAGTTGATATTAGTATTGGTGTTATTGTTACTATTGATCTAGTTGTATTATTGATGTGAGTGATTATTATTGTATGAGAGAGAAGTGCTAAGCGTGAGAGCCTTCTGGTATTGTAAGATCTTTAGCTGGGTGCGAAGGTCAAGTCCTGCAGCTGGGTGTGTAGGAGGAGGAGAGAAGAGAGAAGATCTGCTCGTTAAGAGCGCATATCAGAACTATATGCTTTCATGTTAATATATCTTAAAGAACAATTTTGTGGATGTAGCCCTAGAGAGAGGGTGAACCACGTATATTTGTCTTGTGTGTATGATTGATGCTGTGTTACTTTGCCTTGAAATACTGTTATTGCATTATTGTGGTAGATATGATAGATGTATGGAGTAGATATGAGATGATAAGTGATATAGGCATGTTGTATTGTTCTGTTATTGGATCCACTTGATATTTCCCTTGGTTGTAGACACTTCTGTCCTGCAACCCCCCTATAGCTGCTTCGGGTGAGACTGCATCTGCTTCACAGGTGTAGTTGAAAGGGCTAGTAGTAAGGGCTTGTTGGTGCACTCTTGGAGATGAAACTTGGGTCTTCCCCTGTGCCAACAGTCAACCAACCGTTGAAGGGAATTCACCTTTGCTTGGAGGATTGCATTGGTGAAGATGCATGTCCAAAGTCTTCCTCTCTTCCAATTGTTGCAGCAGCTGAAAATTTTCCCGTTGTAACTTCTCAATGGTTGGAACAAGATTATATATCTCAGAGGAGGGCTTAGATCCCTTGAAAGATGTAGAGTGTCTATCAGTCTTAGGATCTGGGGTAGGAATCTATGAGGTAGGAGTAATAGGGGGTTGATGAGGAGAAATAGGTTCGAATTTTGTCTTTCTTTGAGGATTCAATTCGTCTCTAGACACTTCCCTAAGTATTTTGTGAGGGATTTCGAGATCAGAGGATACTTGGATAGGGTCCGAAGTGGTCAAGGATTTTGCATAAGGTTTTTCTCTTGTGCTCCGGGTACTCTTTCGAAAGGGTCCTCTATTAAATCGATTAGCTCCTCTCCTATTTTTGCGGATTGTAGGAAATTCTTGTTGAATTACTTCTTGTATCTTTTTGGGTGTAGGATCAAGAGACATTGAAGGAATATGGAGAGTAGCAATAGGCTTCTTGGTCTTTTTTCCCGATGAGGCTGAAGGGGTTTCAACAAGCTTCTTAGATTTTTGTTCTGGTAAAGAAATGGCTTGTGTAGGAGGGTTTGGAGTCCTCGGATAATGGGGTTTGTATGGGGAAATAGTCCTTAGACCAAGTGTCTTTTTGCTAGTGTTGATTGTCAAGTGAGGGTTTTCAAATTGGTAAATGAACTTATCCCAAGTTTTCCCCTGTTTCTCCAATTCGGCTAAGACAAGTAGTTTGATAAGGCCATGGTGAAAGAGGCTATTGTGGGGGTTGTTTACATTCTTCCTCACTTGGGAGGACATCTTCTCGAGACTCTTTAAAAAGTAGAAGGGAAAATCCAATGGTTTATTGAACTGAAAGTGAGCTAATAATTGAAAGTAACAGGATTTAAAGGTGGAATATCTACCTTCACATGTGATCAACCTGGTGATGACTATGAGAGGGTTAATTAGATCCTCTTTTATCCACTCCTTGGAGTATCCTTTAGCTCCACAGATGTTCTGAAATTCTAGTTTAAAAACCCTGTTATAGCTCGATCGTAGCAACTGGTGGTTTTTAAACCATCTATCCCCCACTCTTGGAAGATTTTTGGATGAGGCTATGGATTTATACGAGACCCCAAAGGTGAGAGACCCCACACGAGCTGTCTTTCCATCAAAACCAAGGGAGAATTGAATTGAAATTCCATCATCGTGGCCCTGTAAGTGAGACAAAAATGACCCCCAGGCCGCGCGAAGAAACACTTCCTTGCACTATGTGAATTCAGGGATGGCGAAGAGGTCAGTGTAGGAAGATGACTCATACCATTTGGGCATCGTCACGGTGTGTAGAAGTGGACAGAGGAAAAATTCGATAGAGGATGGGTGCAATCATGCCAAGGAAGGGCATGATTAAGTAGAGGCCGAACGCAATTAAGCAGGGGAACGAAATGAGATAGAGGCTGAGTGCATTTAAAAAAGGGGTGAACGCAAATGAGAATAGGGCGAGTGTGAGGAATAATAGGATAACCCAATTTAGCGATCCCTCCATTTATCGGTGTGCATAGGGTGGAAATGGTTGTATTCATAATGAATGTACACGCAAAAGTTTCCATGTGTGAGCGTCGATTTCGAATTTGAAGGCGTGTTTTGGGGGAAATCATAATGATAAGAAGTTAGATCAATGTCCAATTCTTTGTCTTGGACATTTGATCATGAAAATGTCTAGGTTTACATCATTAAATCTTAATTTCCATGAACTAATTTGAATAAATTCCATTGATTCCTGGTTACCTGAAATTGTGGACAGTTACTGGTGTATATTTTCATATGGCACTTCGTTTGACACCTCATACGACACCTCGTACAAAACTCCATATGGTACCTCTGTGCGAAATGAATTTTTACCTCCTGTAATGGATAACCTATAGTCTTGGAATGGTTTTGACAGTCACAGTGATTAGGAGCAGGGGCAAAGTGTTCCATTATTATTTATTTTGCCACCATGCTTACTCAATCCACTCGCATAAGACATGTAATTTAAATTTTTCAATGAACAGTCTGTAACAAAAATAAACCAATAAAGTGGTCTGTTAAGGATATGTACAAAAATTTATAGCACACAAGGAATTAGCATTTCAAAAAAATAAAATGACTGCTGATGTATAACTTGCATCATGAAAATAATACACATAAATTTTTACAAAGATTCACTTCTTCTAGGCAATGTTATCATTTGTCAACTCATGAACCACTCCCCCAACTGAAGTATTGTGACACCTCACAATAAAAAATATAGGAAACCAGTCAGTTCTCCCAATAGCCGAAGATTTACAACTTGTTAAGTGTAGAGATAAATTTCACAGATTGTTCTGACGAGACGGTTAGAAGATGGCCCACCTATAGGATAAGAAATCCTATATATAGATAAGAAGAGGTAGGCGAGAGATTTTCAAGATAGTCTCAAAGTTAGTTCCCAATGGAAAGTTTATGGAGTTCGTTAACCTTAGCTTAACCATACATACTTCATGTCATCTTTGTCTACAAGTAATGTCGTACATCAGGACAAGTTTAAATTTCTTATTTATTTTTTGTCAGATTACCATCCTCGCTAGGTAGAATGCCCTGCTGCCAGAAAACCTGTTCAGTTGTCCGACGAGTTTACCTAATCATACCACAGGCCGATACCCACTGCCAATAGACCTGTTCAGTATCCAGATGGGTTATCCTCTTACAACCTCAGAGACTGGCCCTCCATCTTTTAAGATTTTTAGTATAAGATTGCTTTGTGCAAGAAGATGGGGGGACAACTCTGAAAACAATTTTCTTTCTTCTTTTTTTTTTGCAATTGGGATGGTATTTATGTTAGAGGATGACTTTCCATTATATGTTCCTTAGTGATTGTCTTGATGTAAGGGGTACTTAAGTGGACGTAGCCTATCTAAAGATATGATATAATCAAGTATTTTTAGTGTGTAGTGGATGGTACCATTGGGAAAGAACATAAATGTATCTTTAGGCTCAACTCACTTTCTTCCTTTTCTGGATGTTTCCATGGCTAACCACTAATAAAACCTCCTTGTTACTCTTTAATAAATATACTTTACTCACTTACTCAGGTTTCTTGAGAAACTATACGAGAGAACTCTAAGCTTGATGGTTAAGATATCACTTCCTTCTATAGTGGTGAAGATTTTCAAGAGCAACTGCTTTTTAAAATGCGTTAAGAAAAGAGAAGATGAAAATATTTCCACAAATATGGCTAATTACAACAAGTTATTATTCATTTGATGCTTAGCAGACAACAAGGTTCAAGTATAGCAATGTTTCAAAGAAGAATCCTTCTTTTACATTTCCTTGAAACTGTCTACTCCTGGTGAAATAAATACCTACAGATATCTCTAGAATTACTTATCAACAAAATTCAAAATTATTTACATATGGACAGTAGAAAATTCATAAAATATTCAAAAACAAGGGGGGACTTCCCCATCTACCAAGGCTAATGCCTTGTCGGTTGACATGACCTGTAGAAAGTTCTCTTTGGAAATGGGCTTGTGTTAAAGTTTGAGTCAGTGTCCATTTACTACAAAGGAGACTTGCCCATCGTCAGTTGTTTTGATTTTCACAACTCCATTGTCATATATAGTGACTACCTCGTAAAGGCCCAACCATCGGGTGGTGTGTTTTCCTTTGAAAGTTTTAAATTGGGAGTCAAACAACAAAGCCCAATCACCAGGTTGGAAGTATTTCTTCTTAATAAACTTGTCATGCCACTTGCTCCTCTGGTTTTGGACTAACATTGTTCGTTGGATGGAATCTTGCCTAATCTCATCCAACTCATTTAATTATAGGGCTTGTTGTTTCTGAGCCTCATCTAAGTTTAATCCGAATTCTGCGGCAATACGGAAGGTCCTTACTTGAAATTCTATTGGTAGAAGTACTTGTTTCCTGTACACTAGCTCATAAGGGGTATGTCCGGTGGTGTTTCTCTAGATGGTCTAATATGCCCACAAAGCCTCTGGAAGCCTATCAACCTAATCCTGATGATGTAATTGAATAATCTTGGTTAATATAGCTTCCAAAACTTTGTTTGTAGATTCTACCTAACCATTATCTTGTGGGTGGTATGGAGAAGAATTACAATGTTTAATCCCATATTTCTCGGTTAGCTCTCTCATCAGCTTGGAAGTGAATTGAGTGCCTTGGTTTGTAACAATTTCATGAGGGACACCGAAGCGGGTAAAGATTTCTTCATAGATAAATTCAACAACAAATTTTTTTGTAGCCCAAAATAGGGCTTTTGCCACTACCCACTCGATGACATAATCTGTACAAACCAAAATATAGTTTTTCTTACGAGACATGGGTGAAATTGGTCCTACAAAGTCAAGGGCCCATTTTTGAAAGGTTCTATCATAACCTGGGAATGCAAGGGAATTTCGTCAGCTGATGTAGGTCTTCCTATCTTTTGGAAACTATCACAACTTCTCACATACTTGGCAACATCTTTGAAAATGATAGGCCAATAGTAACCTGCATGTAACACCTTATATTCTGTACGTTTGTCAGAAAAATAGCCACCACATGGTCCATCATGACAACTTCCTAGGATTTTTGGCACCTCGTCCTCTCGGACACATCTACGAAAAATCAAATCAGGACCTATACGAAAAAGGTCATGGCCAACCCAAGAGTAATTAGCACTTTGCGTAATAATTTTACGCTTTTCATGAGGTGGCAAATGAGACGGTAACTTCCTAGTAGCCAAATAGTTTTCCATATCTTCAAACCATGGGGTATTTATAGAAAGGGGAAAAATGTGCTCGTCTGGGAAACTATCATCTACATGAATATCATCATCCTCATTTTTTATCCATGAAAGAAAGTCAGCTACCAAATTCTCCTTTCCAGGTCGGTTAAACACGGTGATATTAAACTCTTGCAATAGCAGGAGCCACCTAGTCACTCGACCATTAGTTATGGGTTTATTCATGAAAATCTAATGGCAGAATGATCTGTGTGTACAAATAATTCGTAACCTGTGATGTAGTGGAGAAACTTGTTAATAGCATGAACAACTGCCAATAATTCCTTCTCGATAACTGTGTAGTTTAACTCGATAGGGGACAAGTTCTTGCTCACAAAATAAATGACATAGGACTGCTGGTCTTCTTTCTACCCTAGTACCCATCCTATTGCAGTTTCAGAGGAATCAATAGATATGTGAAATGGGAGAGTCCAATTGGGCCCTCTAAGAACTAGTGCCACATACAACTTAGCTTTCAGGGTTTCAAAGGCAGTTTGACACTGCTTAGTCCGGACAAAATCAACATCCTTTATTAACAATCCAAACATAGGTCCAACAATCTTTGTAAAATTTTTGATAAACCGCCGGTAATATCTGACATGTCCAAGATAGATTCTCACCTCTTTTTGAGTTTTGGGGGGTGGAATTCTAACGATGACCTCAATATTTGCAGAATCAACTTTTATCCCTTCAGATGAAACATGATGTCCTAGAACCACTCCTTCCATTACCAACATTTTACATTTTTCATGACTTAGAGATAGGTCCATTTCTTGGCATATGATAAGGAATTTTTCTAAGTTATCTAAGCTTCCTGGTAAGTATTTCCATATACTATGAAGTCATCCATGTAAACTTCCACACAATCATGAATAAGATCATTAAATATCCCTAGTATTGCTCGTTGAAATGTGGCAGGAGCATTACACAATCCAAATGGTAAAACCCTATAGGCATAGGTGCCTCAAGGACAAGTAAAGGTGGTCTTGTCCAGGTCCTCGGGTGCTATGAGAATTTGATTGTACCCACTATATCCATCTAAAAAGGAGAAATATTTCTTTCCAGACAGGGTATCCAAAACTTGGTCAATCAAAGGAAGAGGAAAGTAATCCTTCAGAGTGGATTTGTTGAGCTCCTGGAAATCAACACAAATTCTCCATTTCCTGATCACTTTCTTTGGAACCACTACAAGCGGGGACACCCACTTACTGTCAGAGATGGGATAAATAAATACGACATTTACTAATTTTTGGATCTCCTCCTTTACTATATCCTTGAGTGTTGGATTCATCCTTCTCTGGGGTTGCCCAACAGGTGTTACTTCCCCCTTGGTGTATATGTGACAGATGCATGTGTCAGGGTTTATACCCTTCATGTCAGTGTATTCCCAGGCGAATGCCCCTGATTATTATCTAAGGATACTTACTAACTGTTTTTGTTGGTCTGCATCTAGCCCAAAGTTTATATGTAGAAATTTTCCTGGGCTAATCTCGTATGGCATGGTATAAGACATGGTAGATTCATCTATCTCGAAGATAAAAGATTTCAAAGACAAAATGGATGGGTCCAATTGTTCCTGAAATTCCTCCCCAAACATGTACTCAAATTGGGGAAAAGATTGTGGAAAATCAACACATGTGATAGTAAAAATAAACTAGTTTAGCACATTTTTTGTTGTGTGATCCTGAAGTGTCGAGGCATGGTCACTTGGAAACACAGGTTCTTCCCAATCCTCATTCTCGTATGGACATTCAAGCCACCATAGATTCTCCATGATAGGTTGAGATGGAGGGTATATGGTGAGCTTTTGGATAGAAAGTCCATTTGAGATGGTAATTTCTCCCTCTATACAACCAATAAATGCATTGGTTGTGGTTAACCAAGGTCTTCCCAAAATAACGAGATGGAATTTGGTAGGATACTTTGAGTGGATGACAAGGAAGTCTATGGGGTACTCCCATGAGGCTAAAGTAACTATGAAATCATCCAAAATTCCTTCAGGTATAACCCTGGTCCTATCTGCTAATTCCAAAATAGTTGGGGTAGGCCTAAGAAGAGGTTTTAACTGTAATTTTTCCAAGGTAGTAGCGGTCATAACATTTATGGCTTCCTCTAGGTCTATGAGAGTGTTTCCAATGGAGACCTCATTAATGTTTATGGTCACTATGGGGTTCCCTGGGTTCCCATATTTTGCTAGCTTTGGCTGCTTTGATATGTATTCAGAAAGTTCTCCTATCAAATGTACCCTTCTGCTTCCTACATGTCTTCTTAATACACAATTCGTTGACTGCCTTACTGTATATTGGAATGTCCTTAATGGCTTGTAGCAAGGGAATCTTGACACAAATATTCTTCAATTCATTCAAGATGTCAAATTTTGGTCGAGTGGTAGGTTTCTCGATTACTAATATTTCTGGATAAGGAGGAGCCTTCGTAATTTGTGAAGGTTCATTTTGGGGAAGCTTGGGTTCTCGGTCCTTAGGAATAATAACATCTTCCCACCTACTGTCGTCTGTGGTTTGTTTGTGGGTTTCATCTTCTTCTTCTTCCTGGATGACTACTAAAGGTCTCTGCATGTCCATAACTTTTCCCGACCTTAGTTGAATCTCCTGTAGTGGAATAAGAGTAATAACATATGTCAGGAAGGCATGCATCTCAACATTGTGAAGAGGTTGGGTGGGCTTGTTATTGGGATTGGGCACTAGTTGTTCTAGTAATAGTATTGATCTTGGGGAGCTTGCATTAAGATATTGTTGCAGTTGTTGTTGTGGAATAGAAGGTAAAGGTGGTGGAACAAAACTTGGCAGAAGCTGTGGAATGTTCGGTGGAAACTGAGGATAAGGATGGTTGGGCATAGAGACAGGTGGAGCTTGAGGGTTCCCTTGGTTATGTCCTCCTCTCCATCCTTGAAGCCAAGGATGTTGGTACTGTGTAGACCAGTTTTTCCAACTTGGTGAGTTCCACTGTTGTGGCTGTTGATAATAGGGTGGAACTTGGGGTTGAAGATCCAGGTATGTAGGCTGGTTCCTAGGCTACCATGGCCTCCTAGGTGCATAAGAGGACTCCCGAGGATCCCCACTCCTATAGATGGCTAACAAACTAGGCAATGATGGACATTTATTCGTTGAATGGTCTTCTGTGCAGAAGCCACAAACTAAAATGTCATCTAATGGGCATTCCCTTGAGGAATTCTTCCTCTGCATCTTGGGCAATATATGCCCATTGCTGCATTTTCCTCCTCCTATTTCTTTTTAATTTTTAGGGTGTCCAAATGGGAACCTATTGTACTTAAGATATCTATTTTAAAGTTCTCTAAAAGGTTCCCTATCTTTGATCTTGTGATACCACTTGAACTAACTGGTTTTAAGTTTCTACTGTAAGGATCGCAAACATTCTTTCTTGTTTTAGCTCTACTCCTTGAGTAATTCTTACACATTTCACATATTTCAGAAAATGGTTTATGAGAGATGTCACCTGATGCCATCAGGTTAAGCATCTCTAGGTATTCTTCTGAAATTCCCTTAAGGAAAAGAGACCTAACTGCATCCTCTGGGAGGTCATGGCATTTTAACTTCTAGGAGATGTACACAAACCGTTCCATATAATCCTCAAGATTCTCGTCTTCTAATTGTTGGATTTTAAAAACATCGTTACAAGATTCTTTAGTCTTGCAGTAGTCTTGGTACTTTTCAAGAAATATATCTTTCATGGCTTCCCAAGACCTAATACTGGATTCTCCCAACCCCATGAAACATCTTAGTGTAGAGTCCTTGAGGGTGGTAGGAAAGAGTTTTAGTTTCTGGGCATCTTGTAGGTAGTTGTAGCTCCTACAGAAGATGTCGAATTCAAATAGGAAGGTATCTAGATCTTCACTGCTTTTACCATAAAAGGTGGGTAGTGCTGAGAGGGGAATATTTTTCATATTGACATTTGGGGTGGTGTCCAAAATTGGAAACCCGAAGGTAGTTTCGGTTTGGTTTCCAGATTCTTCTTCCTCCCCGTGTCTTACATTGTTATGATCCTCCTAATCATCCATACTGGTTTGGTTTCCAAAAAGAGAGTACTTAAGTGGTTTTATTCTTGAAGAGAACAAGGTATCCCTTTGATGGGAAGGTCTTCCTATTGTTTGGGTGTCTGGGACTCTACTCGAGCCGGTTGAGGTTATTGGTGCCAAAGTTTCTGTGTCAATTTGAGAGACAATTATGTTGGCTGAACTACCAAACAAGGTATTCACCTGTTCAGAGTCTATGATGTCTTCAAAGTTAGGATCTTCTGATGGTGGTAAGAAAAAAAAGGTTGTATTGTTTGGTTCTGCGGAAGGCTCGAGTGGTCTTGTCTCCTGTCCCACTATTACTGATGCTTCAATTTTCTGTTCTATAGTGCTCCCTGTCTTAGCCTCTTCATAGACTACTTTAGCTCTTTGGGTTGAGCTAGTTCCTATTTTTCAGTATTAATCCATGGAACCTATGAGTGGAATGTTCCTTCCCCCAAGAAGATCAGAAGTAACCTTGGTTGAAAGGTCTGATTTAGATTTAATGTATCTACCTTTTGGGTCTCTTGGCTTGTTCATGAAAGAAAACAAAAACAAAAAGAAAAACTACCATTGGGTTTGGGGGAACCTGCTATAGAATATGCACAGGTTCTTAACTCTCATCTTAAAGTTCCCCCACCACCAAACTAATTCTAAGGTTTAGAAGTGATCTATTTCCTAACTATTTTCTACCTTGAGACAACTCCTCGACAACGACGCCAAAAATGATGGGTGTTCTATATGCACTAAAAAACACTAAAAACCCTCAATTAAACTGTCAACCTGGGGTAAGTAAACTTAGAGTTGTAGCACTATATGTGCCAAGGAAGAAAGGCTAGAGGTAGTATAGTCTAACTAAGGAAATGTGCTATCTGAGAACTAATCTATTTAAGCAAAGGCTATAATGATCAAACCCTATCAAGAAACTTAAACTATTTACCCTAAGTAACTTTTAACAATGGATCGATGGATTGTCCTAGGAAAGCAAATGGAAACCCTACTTAAGGCAAATTAACTTAATCATGACAATAAGCAAAAACAAACTATTTTTTTAATCTATCTAATGAGAAATAACAACACCAAACTACTTTAATTAACCTACTCAAATTCAATAAGCAACCACAAGTAAGTAAATAAAGAAGAAAGCAACTACCCTATTAAAGAAAATAAACAAGCACACAACTACCCTATCAAAGCAAGTAAACAAGAAAGCAATCAACTAACTAACCTATGGTAACTTATACATCAAGTAAACTAATCAAAATTACTCAATAAGCAACTAATCAAACAAATAAGCAAGTGAACTCTATTCTTAAATTAAACTTCATAATTACTTCTAATTTATGAAAGAAAATATTAATCTACTAAATTCAAAGCATCATGACAATAAAAGTAATAAAAAAATACTCTTTAATCTATGATAAGAAACTATTCTTTAATCTACCAAAGCGAGAAGACTATTCTCTAATCTACACAAGCAAGGAAACTATCCTCTAATCTATAAAAGCAATAAATATTCAAATATAGTGTTGATGGTTATGTCTTCGGTGTCTTATGATATCACGATGGAATTTAACAATTAATTATAACTCAAGAGGGATAAACTCAATATTAACTTCTATCGCAAAGTGAAAGGTATGAATTAGGCAATCTAGTGAGAACTTAGCCATTTTAGAAGAAACATCAACTACCCTGCATATCCACGTGATTCTTCAATTCATGCATTAATCATCAACAATATGGAAACACTATTCTATTAAATTCAAACACATTCTATGCTAATATAAGCAAATTCATACTACTTAGAGATTCACAACTGAAAACTAAACTCAATAATCAAACTTCGAATTAAAATTGCAACCTAGATCTAGAATGGAAATTACATAAAGTAAATTAAACTAATCCTATTTTAACAATTTAAATTGCAAAGGAAAATACTCATAAAACATAAATCAAATCCTATTTCTATTTCAGCATATAACAAGATAAGAAAACTAAGAACTAATGGAACAAACTAGATAAACAAATTAGGAACTAAAATCAAAACTAACAACTAATCATCCATCGAAACCTTGCCAAAGAAACCATAAACTAAATACCCTGTTTTAACTCTGTTTTAAATTCTATTTCAACATATAAAAAATCTAACTACCATCTAATTACACATAGGGGTTAGCGTCTAAGCTTGCAAGCTATTTCCTATAAATTAAAGAGTCATTGCATATTAACACTAGCCTTCATAATAACTTGCAAAAGAAACTGAAGCAATTAAACTTATGAACAACAATTTACACAGTAAATAAACATAATAAAACTCATGTACAAGAAATAAAATAAATGACGATTACACTATATGAATTCACAATCTAATTGACTAGATATTCACCCAAACCACCGTTGCCCCCCCCAATAGAACGTGGCTACTCCTCAACGATGAATCACAAGCTCAATTAACACGATTTATACATTAAAATTAAAAACACAGCTTTACACAGTTTTAAAGAAAATGTCTTGAAATGGAAAAACAAAGCTTAACTATCCTTGGCTATTTGTCTGACCACTGCTGTGGTATTTATAGAGTCTACAAGCTGAGAGGTTGACCAATGGAAGGGTCGACCTCCTCTAAAAACAGTAAATATAAATGCGTCTTAACTGCCGATGGCTTCTAGAAACAAAGCGAGCCAATAAACGCCCAACATAAAAAACCAATCCAAGTTGTCAGAAACTTAGTAGCTGGAGGCCACGATCACAATGAAAACCCATGTCACTGATTTTCCCATCACTGGACGTCGATATGATAACCGCCAACTTGCCCACGATTTTAGTGCAGGACGGAGTGCCGGATGGAGTACTGGATGTAGTGCCGGATGGAGTACTGGATGCAAAAACGACCTGCGATTTTTCCCTGTGACACACATAACACAAATTAGCTTCTTGGAATCATTAAAACATGCCAAATTATACTTAAAACCATCATAAAACATCAATCATACATACCTGGTATGAGCCATGACGATTTAATACAAAAATCCTTCAAAACTCTTCAAAATAGGAAAATACACATACATTATTGGCCAAAAAGGATCTAATCATCATCATTAAATTAACCATATCACGGGCCCAACAAGCATCTTTCATATTCTTATCTATCATTATAACATATTTCTGTGCATCCTTCAATGTTGTTGGTTCTTTGTCTCTTAACTGATATCTAATCTCACCCTCAAATGCTTCCATATAATGGATTGAAATAAATGCATCATGAGGCTTAATAGTTTAGGGAAGGCGCTTAACCAAGTCATTGAACTTTTTATTGAATTATTCCATTGTTTCGTTTTACTTCTTTTGACTTGTGCTAAGGACAACCAATAAATGACGGTCCTCTTTCTGATCACCCCATCTTTCATTGAAATCCTTTTGAATTTCATCCAAGGTGCTAAACTTATTGTCATACTATTCCAAGAACCAATCTAGGGTATCATCTTCCAATGACAAGACACAAAGCTTCATCTTGGTGTCTTCATGGTTTTCAGTATTGCACCATCTACTGATGCATACACCAAATTTTCTGATGTGAGACTGGGCACTAACATTATTGTTTCCCTGAAAAATAGGCAACTTCTCAATAACTTTGTCAGGAATAGGATGAGGATGACCTTGAATGTTAATAAAATTACATGGTTTAAATTAATCACCCATAGTTGTTGTAGGATTAGTTGTTGCAAACAAGAGATGTATATCAGATATTGCTTCTTCCCCAAGACTTTCAAGTAACCTACGAGGAGCTAGTCTGTTTATTCTCCTCTTGTATACCCTTTCAGGTTCAGGAAATGCATTAACCACCCCTTGTAGATTTCTCCTAGTAGGATACCTCAAAGAATTATCAAATGGAGTCGCCACTTGGAGACTAAGCAATGTTGAATAAAAAAAATCAAGTTACAATTTAAGGGAAAATTTTCTTAATTATTTTTTTAAAGATTTTTTTCAAGTTTTTTCAATTAAACAAGGACAAGAGACTTGTCCCCAACAATGGTGCCAAATATGTTGCCGTCCTTATACACACCTACTGTTAGTCCCTAAAGTTGCACTTGACTGTGAGAGGGCAAGCTAGGGCATCATTAGGTTATTGCAATAGTATTTTGATAGTTTTATGATTTGGTTTTTAGAAGGGTGTTTGAAAATTAGTTCAGGGTTTCAAGATAAACAAGAATTTTAGCATAAGGACAAGTGATATCCCATAGACTGGTTAAGGGGTAGCCACATAGATGAATCAGACAAATATTGAAAAATAATATGAAGTCTCCAATTTGTTAACCTCACATAGAATTCTTATCTCAAAATATAATTAAGAAACAAGAATATTGGCTTGTAAATCAAATCTTGATAATAATAATAAGAACAAATTCTTCACTGTATCAATTAAGACCAAGAAAACAATGCATTGCAATTGAAAAATGATCTCAAGCAAGAAGAGAAAAAGAACATGAAAGAAGAGAAAGTCTCACCATCAATATTCCTTTGCCATTAAGTGTCAACATAGAATAAAACTGTCTTACAAGGAGTTTCAAACAGGTCCTTGAATATCCAACAACTTTTCGACCTCTAACTTCTCCTTCTACAGAGTTTATAAAGAAACAATACATAATTATACATATCCAAAATAAATGGATTTGAAAACCTCATCATCTATATTTAGTTTCCTGTTTCAAATAATCAAGGAGAAGATCCAATCTGATCTCCAATTCGAATTGATGAGGTGGCTTGCCAACCACTGTCCATGAGATTTTTTAGGAAAATAAATCTGGTAAATTCCTGAAAAATAGGGTCCAATAATCTCTTCGTATCTATCAAACAATGATTGTTTTGTAACAACCGTGAGAGGTTTTTGTGAAAGGACTCGTTCCCAACAAAAACCTATTTTGGTTTCCAAAAATTCATCACCAGGTGTTCTTCAATCTCTCCCAAAATTACTGACTAAAACAGGAAATTATTTATTATCAAATCGCAGAAAAATAGGCCTCAAAGATAAATTCGAATCTCTTAAAATGTGATAGCTGTATAAAAACTGAGAGAGGTTTTTGTGAAGGGAAATTTTCCCAACAAAAAAATCTCTTGGTTTCAATGAATTCATATCCATATGTTCTAAAACCTCTCTTGAAGATAAAGACTAAAACAAGTAAAAAAAACAGAGTATTTCCTGTAGCTTTCTCAGAAAAATAGCCCTCAAAGATAAATTTGAATCTCTTAAAATGCGATAGATTTGTAAAAACCGAGAGAGGTTTTTGTGAAGGGGCATGTTACCAACAAAAATGTCTTTTTTTTTTCAATGAATGCATCTCCAACTGTTCTGCAATCTCTCTTGAAGATAAAGACTATAACATGTAAAAAAAAAATAGAGTATTTCCAGCTTTTCTTGTTCTGCAGAATAATAACCTTTGTTATAAGAAAACACTGCTTCAAATTTTGATTATCTGGTGGTTTCTCTTGTTATAGGTCATGTAGAATACTGAGCAACTTATTTTCCTTTTCTTTGTATCTTCCCCAAGTTTTTTTCGTCTTTTGTTTTATTGTGTAATGGAAGTCTTTTTGCCTTTTCTTTGACACCTGTTTTTGAGTCCTCAGAATGGTCTTCTATGACTATAACATTTTTCTCTTTGATAGATGGGTCAAACATAGCTTTAGAATTCAATCTGTATTTTTTGGCAACCCTAGTGGAGTTCCTCCTAGGGTATTTAGATATATGTGCATATTTCTTCCCCTGTTTTTTTACTGTAGCACCTTTCTTACTGGTTGCTTGTTGCTTATGTTTGACTGTGGATTTAATTGAGCTAATATTGAAATCTTCATCTGAGTATTCTTCCATTTTAATGTCAATATCAGAAAATACTTCTGCCTCAGAAATATTTTCAATCTCTGCATCAAGTTTTGGTTTCTTACCTCTGCTGGTGGTGGCTTTTTCTTGGTTTTGATCTACAGGAGTATCAACAGGAATTTGTTGAGTCTGCTTCTTTCTCTCGCTGGTCCTTGTCACCCTAGTTGCAGATACTTCCTCTTTGATAGATAATTCATCAACTGTGGTACTTTGTTTTTGTGTAGCTACCTTTTTCCCTTTGCCCCTTCTCTATTTGCTTGGCTGTGGATCAAGATTTAGAGATTGGATAAACCAATTCCAGGGTTTCTGTACTTCACTCAAAAAAGACACAACTAGTGTCTTGATTAAAACTTGATGAAACACGATGCCTTTGGCCACGGTAGGGTGAGATTGTACCCTTTTTGATATCTTTGATAAGCTCTTAAGTAGAAAATATGGCAGATTTAGAGGGTAATCTCCATTGATATGTATTAATAACCTGATATGGTAGATGTAGACCAACGCGAACCTACCTTCGCATTTAATATACATGTGAATTATGATCAGAGCGGTATGCCACTCCTGTCTAATCCAGCTATGGGGAACTCCTTTCTTCCAATCTGGATTCTCCTTATCTGGTAGCAGGAATTGGTTGACGAATTCCATGACTACATGCTCCTTTTTCCACCATCGTTCTCCCCAAATAGCCAATTTACATGCTTTGGCAATGGAATGTCCCGTCACCAACATCAACAATTTACCAATCACCACTTAGAAGCCATCAAAGTTCTGTGCAAATAACATGTACACCTATTCTTCATGCCTCTGGAAAGTGGTAAAGAACTCAAACCAGCCAACATCCTTGAACCTTTGTGCCATTTGTGGATACGCTTCAAGTAGCTCGGTACCCTAAGGTTCCAACCTAACAATTTTTCCACCTTTCTTCGGTGCCATGTCGATGATACAATGATGTAACTCGACGCTGTTGGAAATCAGAAATTTAAAATCTACATCCGTTACTACATAACAATTTCCTTAAATGGATATCCACGCACATAATCCAACGGATTAGAATAACATGCGACAGTGTCATATAATGATATTGGAAATAGAACTGATTTGATACAGGTCCTTGCAGGTACATAGTGATCTCATTCATGCAATGGTTCAAACGACATTATTGATTCAAGCGATATCGTGGAGTACATGCAGGTCTTTTTTCCACGATTCATGTGATCATGACAAGATTTATATGGTTGGCGCATGTCACAGCATGATTACTTTAGCGGAATAACATTATTCCCGTAGCGCTATTGATGACTTGGAAATAATTTGAAATTTCAAAATTCAAATAGGCAAGTGATGTGACAAATCTCATTAATTCACGTCCTAAACCTTCCAAAACTTAAGAAAATTATTTCAAAGTGAAAAAATTGCAAAACATAGCAAATCAAAACAAGGGTAAAAGTCTAAAAATCAAGGAACAAAGTATAAGCAGGGAGGATTTAGGATTAGGGATACTCACTAAATCAAGAACAAAATTAGAGACTAACACCTACTAACGTGGATAAGTCTCCAACCCACTTGGTGTGTCCTTGGAGGCACACACCTAAGTATAGACCCACTGTCACCTCGATCTAGACCTCTTCCATCCAGGCTCACTCCTAGGGAAGCCAAGGGGGGTAGACCCTATTAAGCTATGTGAAGTTTGATTAATTATATAGGAGTTAAATGAGTTAATTATTAAGAAAACCCAACTCAATGAAATGCAACAAATGCAAATGTCCTGAAGGACTTCCCTAATGATAAAGTCCTAGGCAACTAACTAAAAATTGACTCATGCTGACCTATTACATTATTATCCCATGCAGGGGAGCGAACATTCCGAGTACATAGAAAGACGTGATGGAGGAAAAATTTCCCTGCTGAGCCATAAGTCTTCAAAATATGTTGTACCACAAGGTACACATCTTCATGTTACATGACATTGACCCCTAGTCGAAATAGGTGGTCAACACCACCCTTTGAAATGTGGCGGGGGAATTTCATAAACCAAATGACAAAACTCTATAAGCAAAGGTCCCCCACGAGCATGTGAATGTGGTATTTTCTTGGTCTTCGAGTGCAATTTGTATTTGATTATACCCGCTAAAACCATCTAGGAAGGAAAACTATTGTTTGCATTGTTATCCCCCATTTCTAGGGATAACTAAGGAGATGATGTCTCGAGGCCCATAGGTTGCATACACGGAGTGTCAAGAGATGGATTGACTAGTAGTGTTCACATACATAGATGAAGACCCCCTTCACCACCATACTCCTCCGATTCATCATGCTAACATTTACCACATCAATTTGGTTCTGAAAGACACTGGGTATTGCTCCATGAGGTACAAGTCAGGTATAGTGGTAAGTGTCACTCTGATACTTGAGACATTTGAATATGTTGCATTAAAGCTTCTCCATATTATATAACATTTGCTAAAAAACTATTCTCTTTGCCTTGTTTCACCTTAGTGGTTGACATTGTACCCTAGTCAGTGATCACCCTTGGGGAAAGGTTTGCTACTGGGAGGTCTCCTTGATGAGTTATCGTACCATTCCTGATCATACTTATTACTTTTCATACTTCATCATTTTCTTTGTCCCCTCATATTTTGGGATTTTTCAGGTATACTGACCTAAGAAGGGATTGTACCTATTTCATGGGAAGAAGGGGCTAAATACCCAGAGGGAAATGTAGCTGGAAAAACAGAAAAGACAAATCATAGCCTTCTAGATGATCGCCTAAAGAGGTCTTGAGAACAATGAAACGTTTCTCTAAAAATAATTTGAAGACCCACAAAAGTAAACTCACATTACATAGATGTCCCACTTGTCGAGATGTGTACACTTATGCAATGTCCCTTTATTTCCATGCATATGGCACTCTGTGTACCTCTAGATTCAAGTTACATTGCAATACTATTTTCTTTCCATGTCTTATAGTACCCATTTGTTTTGGACTTTAATTAATTAATAACAATAAATGGGCTTGGAAAAGGGTTGCATTGAAAATGAAGGTGCAACACACCCTCTACAAAGGCACTCATAAATGAGATAATATGAACCCTTGTATGTCATGAAACCCATGCCCATAAGTTTTACCCCCATCCACTTCATACTCTTTACATGACTTGGAGAGGATCCACCTAGGAAACACTCTTTGACTTGGGGAATTATTCATCCAATAGGTCACCATGACAACCCTCCCATACCTAAACTTGGCAAGTTGCATATGGTCTTTGAGCACTTGTTTAATTTGGAAAGGTAGTTTTGATGTGCAGTTTAGGTGGATCTTGTATTAAATGTGATTTTACTTGGCATGATACATTTGAATTGAGACCCTTGGAGGGAAAATTCACTTGTCTTTGTAGTACCTTGTTTGATGGACATTGTGGACGAACAAGCCTATCTTGGGTCTTCGTTGGGGCAAGAATCCCACAAATTGGATGCCATGACTCACACCTTGGGAGTAGCTATATGGAGAATGTTTACTTTGGAGGCAAGTGAAGGCACCTTGGACAATGAGACCTAGCCCCTCTTAGCCCAACGTTTGACCTTGGAAGGTCAAAACGTCCTCTTCTAAGGCTTGACGTCACATTGGCGGCTAGGGTTTGATTATGGTGGTGATGACTTGATGGAGGATTGACACACTTTGATGGAGATAAAAAATTTCACCATGGAGACATGTCCTTTGGAGGCCCAATGACTCCCTCACATGGCTCAACGACTTGCTCTAAGTGCCAAAATGTCACCCCTAGGGGGTATGTTGTTACCTTTAGGGTTTTCTTTGTTATGTAAAATCAAAGATTAAATTGTAAAGAGGAAAATAGAGGAGGTCAGCCTCACTAATTGTGTTTTAACCTAATGATATGTGGACAAACTAATTCTAAAGGCCTTCTATAAAAAGAGACCTAAGACATTTCTTTTTATTATAACTCTCTTACTTGAGAAATACATAGTTGGCTGAAATTTGCGCCCTTTTGGGAATTTGGTCTATATCTCTCTCTTGTGCAATTTTGTGGATGCTTATCTTGTCTATTTTGGAGCTAAATTAGTGTGCTGCCTTCTTGGAGGATTGTCTCTTGCATGTTGATAAAATTTACTTGGTAGATGAGGGTTTTATCTTCTTATCTTGTGGAATTGGTAAGGAATTTTCTGCATTTGTTGGTAATTTCTTCTTGTTTCATGTCATTCTTGTATAAAACCCTTGGAGGATTATAAGGGCACACACCCTCCACCAAGTTCATCTTAATCATTATTGGATAAGTAATTTTTTCAAGGTTGCTAGGAGGACTAAAAGGGATTACACCCTCCTAGATTTACCTTGTTGGATTTACTTGCTCTAGGGAGTAAAATGGATTACACCCCTAGAGAAGTAGTGGATCCAACTCTTACACCCAAGACTCCATTACCCAATAGACTAGGCACTAATCTGAAATTCCATTGGAGAAAAAAAATCGTTGCATTGGAAAACATGATTTGCTGAGATATTGCATTTATCTAAATTGGAATCAATTCTATATACTATTAGCTTGCTTGAGCTACTAGGGCGTCTTGCTTAGCCAAGGATTTGTTTATGTTGTTATAAACTTATGCTACAACCACTAGGGATGCTTCAAAATCAGTTGTTAATCTCTTATCTCTCACTCTTCTACATTGCAAATAGTTGGCAAGTTGCTATTGTAAATCTTCTTGGCATTGGCTATATTTTGGGCAAGTTATTTGCTGATTTCTTTGAGTAGAAATTATTGCTGTAGAAACCTTTTGCTACAAACAATTGGCTTCCCTAATATACTTCTGATAACATCATTTTGCAGCCTTATCTTACCAACAAAGTTTGTGTTTAAGAATTGGAATACTATTTACTTGTTTAATGCTCGATTATCCAATAAATATTTGATGCTTTTGATGGTTAATTCTGATTGATATATATATATATATATATATGTATATATATATATATATATATACATATATATATATTTTACTGCTGCAATTTAGGGCAGAAAGCTTCACTTGCTTGTCCCTTTGATTATTTGGCTGGTATCTCGATAAATTGTCAATTGATGCTTTTGATGGTTAATTATGCAGTCAACAACTCTTTTAATTGTTGATATATATATATATATATATATATTACTGCTGCAATTTAAGGCAGCAAGCTTCACTTGTTTGTCCCTTTGATTATTTGGCTCGTATCTCGATAAATTGTCTTGTCTCGGGCAGGTTAAACACTTTCTTGCAGGTACACTACACTTTGGCAATCTCCCCTCATGAAAAAGACTCCTTTCCAAGCCTCTTTACACTTCCAAACTTGACCTATAGAGTTTTCACTTACCATTCCTCCACTTTCCGTCTCAATCCCCCTAGGGTCATTAGGATTCCCCCCTTGTGGTGACTTATCATCACTAAAGTGAGGGCAACACACACACACACACACACACACACACACACACACAAGGTGACAGTGGGTAGCTACTCTCATAGTTGTCTCACATTTGTGGTTTGGGTCGGGATTTTCCCAACCTACAATCTGTGCGATAACATTTTGGCGCCGTTGTCAGGGAATATTTTGAATCCTCTTTCATTCCCTAATGACACTTTGGCAAGATTTGATCCCAAATCCTTTACCCCTAGCTTGCATGGTGACTCCAATTGAGGAAATTTCTCTTTCCATTTCCCTCATTTTATGAGCTAAAGCTCATCTGGCGATTCCACCACCCGAGAATTCATCTTCCCAAAAGACCCTTCCCGCTGAAGATTCAAGCCTTCCAAGGTTTACCGAAGAAATCCTCCATTTAAATCCCATATTTTCAAAACCCTTTTCCACGGTAATATTCCCTTTGCACCAATGGCTCATCCTTGGGAAAAATACCTCTATAATCCCTTGAAGATGGCTTCCATCATTGGATATCCCAATACCATGCCTAAAGAGACCAACAAATGGTTGCCAAAGTTTCCTAGAAACAATGTGGTCACAACTGAAGAACACCTTTATGCAATTGGTCAAGACATGGAAAATGAAGGAGTGAGACATGAAGATGTGGCAATGAAGCTACTAGTCACATCTGTTACTGAAGATTCCCAAAGGTGGTTCAAAGGATTGTCTGACAATCACCTAGCATCATATGAATATTTTGATAAGTTGTTCAAGAGCAGATGGGAAACAAAGAAGGTCAGTGGAATGCTAATGACTCAATTCAACTAGATTAAAAGGAAGGAGAATGAGACAATGAGTGAATTTGATACCAGATTTGCTAAACTACATAGACAAATCCTGAAGGATTTGTGCCCATCTAAAGAAATTGTTCGTCTTGTCTATGTGAATTCCTTTGAAGGGAAATTTGGTTTCATCCTAAGGGACAAGAAAGCCAACACTTTGGCACAAGACAAAGAGTATAGTGCAGAAATCAAAGAGAATCTTCTCTACTCCAAGATTGATCCTTTTTAGTATCCTCATTCCAAGATAGAAGAAAAGACAAATATGGAAACAAGCTGTGCACCCGATTCAATATCTCTCATAGCTCAGAAGCTTGATTAGATGAATACTCAGTTCATCCAAACTCAGAATCAAGTTATGACCCAATTGATGAACTTGGAGAGAAATGAGTCTACTCCAAGACCTCCATTAATCAGACAACATAAGGATGATACATGATGGAGGACAAGGCCACAACAAGAGGCAAAGGTTCCTGCTACTTTGAATCTCGTTTGGATGGTCAACATTAAAGAATCATAGTGGTACTCTCATTTTCAAGAACCTCATCCAGAGGAGGAATGTACTAGAAGAGAAGAGGACCCCCTGACATTATGAGCTTCATAGACACAATTTTTTCCTTTCAGGGTGATGATAAATACATGGACATTATGTAGGAACAACTTGATGACGTCCAGAAAAGGGGATCCAGAGAAGGTTGGCTCAGAGTGCTTAAGCAGTTGAATGAGGATCAAAGGAAAGAATTGAAGAAGAAGGAAATCCTGACTTATGCTAGAATGAATAACATTCATGTCCCTCCTCCATAGACTTCAGTTCATCCACCACTAGATAAACACACTCCATCTCAAGCAAGAAAGGAATCTCCATCTCAACCAATAGAAAAGGGAATCCCACATCCCCCACCTCCAATTCATGATTTGCTTCCAAAACCAACACAAGCATATGAAGAGATCCAATTGAACATAGATGTCCTAGCTATGATTGGAAAGATGAATATATCAGTTCCTATGGTGGAAATGTGCAAGATTTCTTCTGTCAGAAGAGAAGCATTAAAAGTACTGAAGGTACCAGTCGAAGCAAAAGATCCTCCTGTAATTTTGAATACTGTGTTTCATGGATGATGAGAGGATGATAACCCTCGTTTATATCTTTGTCTAGATACAAATGGTCTCCATCTGAATAATTGCATGCTAGATTTAGGATCCTCAACAAATGTGATGTTTTTGAAGGTCATGAACCAATTTGGATTGAATATGACACACCCATATGGAAATGTTTGTGGCATTAATTCGAAAAAGGTCAAGGTATACGGTCTCATAGAAGACGTTGAAGTGTATTTGTTGGATTTCCCTCATATCAGCCTCATCATGAACATAGTGGTCATTGATGTCCCAGATGCCTGGGGCATGCTTTTGTCAAGAAGGTGGGCCGCTACTCTCGGTGGTTTTCTCAGCATGGATCTCACCCATGCACACATTCCCATGGGGGATGGTACCTGTTATCACTCCAAGAAACCCTTTGTGGTTGTAGACCAAAGGTGCTTGGTAACTTCAAGTAAAAATGTTTTTTGTGTTTTGTGTAGATTGATCAGTGGGATAACTCAATTCAAACATGGTATT
>ML797292.1:229260-255102 GCA_009831015.1 Picea engelmannii | reverse complement strand
AGATCATTGACATAGACCCCATTGCTATTGTTGTGACCGCAACAATTCAACCAGAAGAACCAACAGATCCTGAAGAGGGGGAGCGCCTTTTTCATTCACAGATGTGGGTGAAGGGGACCCCGTTGCATTTTATTGTTGATAGCGGAAGCCATAAGAACCTCATCTCAGCAGAGGTCGTCAAACAGTTGGGATTGCCGACAACACCACACCCACAGCCATACAACATCGGGTGGCTTCACCAAGGATGAGATCTTCGTGTCAGCCAACAATGTCGATTGTCATACAACATCCAACCCTTCAAGGATGAGGTATTATGTGATGTTCCCAACTAGATGTCTGTGATGTTCTCTTGGGCCAACCATATATGTGGAAGCACCATGCTGTTTATGAGTCTTGACCCCATAGTGTCATTGTTTCTCTGGGGGGTCATCTCTATAGAATACCAGAGGTAGTTCTGACTACTGTTCCACCTAAAAAGTGCCGCAAGGTAGTATCTCATACTGCAAAATTCATCTTCTTCACGATCTGTTCAAAAGGGGAACATAAGGACACTGCAACCACTACAGCCTCGCCCCAAGCACCTTCTATCCAACATAAGAAGGTCGACAAGATTGCAACAAAGTGCAAATATTCCTTCTGCATACCATCCTCTCATGTAGCCTGACTTGTTGAACAACCTCATCCTCAACAGATTCGTGACAGACTTCCACAAACTGAGCAACGCGACGTCTCCAACAAGGCAAGCAACTCACCAAGATGTAGATTCAACAAACGTTTTTCCCTCTCCCCCGGGAACTCAACGCAATGGACACCATTGATTCCTAAGGAGGGAGGATTGATCTAGGTGGATATCGGTGGCCACCCACCTTTTCCGACTCGCTCAAAATAGTTTTATGGTAATTTACTATTTTTAGCAGTTTTTAACTTCTGGGGCCATTTTGAGGGCCCAAATGAAGGTTTTTCGAGATCAAGGTTCTCAATGATATTCGAAGGCATGATTGAGCCCCCAAAATGAATATCCTCATCGATACCTTTCCAACGAGCTATCATATGCCTAAAAACAGAGATCGTATGCAAAAGTTATGACCTCGGGAAGTTGATGTACTAACTTACCCAAACGGGGCCCACATGACTTTTGGCGCTTCATCTCATAGGGTTAGGTTTTTGGATGTCTAGGGTTTTTGGCATTCCTGTTTATTGTAAAAATGCCTTTAGAGCCTCATGGTAACCATCTTCTTGTGAATGCGAGTAGCCGTCACATCTCTTCTCAGAGATAAGCTGCCACCATTCTAGCGAGTCTTTCACTCTTTATTTTTACAGTCTCTGTACATTTCTTTCATTAATAGAAATCATGTATTATTGTATATCCGTGTTTATGGTTGCATCTCTGATACATTTTTGTTATATTATTGAATATCTGCGATATCTCTGTGCATTTCTTTATTATATCTCCGCTCTCATTTCGTGCCGAAAATAACCAGGATCAATAGCAAAGTGCGCAACGCCTGTCTGTAACACCAGTTCGCTGCGCCAAGTTGGAGGATGATTTGCACACTTGGAGAAAATGGTTAAAACATTCATAATAATAATCCCTGAATATTGATTTAAAAATCAATTCTGAAATCAAGGAGATCTCCAATTGACATGATCTTTTAAGAGAAATGATGACTATACATGCAATATCTACTTTGAAAGCATTGTGAACTCTCCTAGTGAGTTGGCAACATACAACTCAGACTAGATTTGACATTTTAACGAGCTGAGTGACAAGAGGATGGGTCAACATATAGCATGGAGAAAGTGACATGTCAAAGTAACGGTAACAAATTTTTGAAAGATGTGACTCAATGACTCTTCAAACCAAAACCAAACTAATCATAATTTATTCATGCCAAAAAATGAAAAATGGCTATGGGAAAGGGACCTAAAACCTATAACGTAAGGTAAAACTATGACTCAAAATCAAACTAAAGATTTTAGTGACCCATGAAAATATATGTGATAACAAGCCCAACGTTTGACCTTAGAAGGTCAACATGTCCTCTTCTAGGGCTTGGCGTCACATTGGGAGTTAGGGTTTGATGATGGTGGTGATGGCTTGATGGAGAATTGACACACTTTGATGGAGAGAAACCTTTGCACCATGGAGACATGGCTCAATGACTTGCTTGAAGTGCCAAAACGTCACCCCTAGGGGGTATGAGGTCACCTTTAGGGTTTTCTTTATTACATAAAATAAAAAATTAAATTGTAAAGGGGGAATTAGAGGAGGTCAACCTCCCTAATTATGTTTTACCCTAATGATATGTGTACAAACTAATTCTAAAGGCCTCCTATAAAAAGAGACCTAAGAAATTTCATTTTATCATAACTCTCTCACTTGAGAATTACATACTTGATTGAAATTTCCGCCCTTTTGGGCATTTGGTCTATCTCTCTCTCTTGTGCAATTTTGTGGATGCTTGTCTTGTATATTGTGGAGATAAAGTAGTGTACTACCTTCTTGGAGGATTGTCTCTTGCATGTTGATGAAATTTACTTGGTAGATGAGGGTTTTATCTTGCTATCTTGTGGAATTGGTAAGGAATTTTATGCATTTGTTGGTAATTTCTTCTTGTTTCATGTCATTCTTGTATAAAATCCTTGGAGGAGTATAAGGGCATTTACTCTCCACCAAGTTCATCTTAATTGTTATTAGATAAGTCATTTTTTCAAGGTTGCTAGGAGGAGTAAAAGGGATTACACCCTCCTTGATTTACCTTGTTGGATTTACTTGCTCTAGGGAGTAAAAGGGATTAAACCCATAGAGAAGTAGTGGATCCAACTCTTACACCCAAGACTCCATTACCTAATAGACTAGGCACTAAGTTGAAATTGCATCAGAGAAACAAAATCCTTCCATTGGAAAACATGATTTGTTGAGATATTGTATTCATCTAAATTGGAATCAATTCTATATGCTATTAGCGTGCTTGAGCCACTAGGGCATCTTTCTTAGCCAAGGATTTCTTTATGATGTTATAAACTTAATCTACATTCACTAGGGCTGCTGAAAAATCACTTGTTAATCTCTTATTTCTCGCTCTTCTACCATTGAAAATAGTTGGCAAGTTGCTATTGTAAATCCACTGAGGTTATCTTTTAGGAATTTGTTTGCTGATTTCTTTGAGTAGAAATTGCTGCTGTAGCAACATTTTGCTACAGCCAATTGGCTGCCATAATATACTTCTGATAACATCATTTTGCAGACTTATTACCATCAAAGTTTGTGTTTAAGCATTGGAATATTATTTACTTGTTTAATGCTCGATTATCCAATAAATATTTGATGCTTTTGATGGTTAGTTATGATGTCAACAACTCTTTTCATTGCTGATATATATATTTGTTTACTGCTGCAATTTAGGGCAGTAAGCTTCACTCGCATGTCCCTTTGATTATTTGGTTGGTATCTCGATAAATTGTCTTGTTTTAGGCAGGTTCAACACTTTCTTGCATGTACACTACACTTTGGCAACCTCCCCTCATCAACAAGACTCCTTTCCAAGCTTCTTTCCAAATCACAATTCTCCTGAAAATCATTACTAAAGATGAGTTCGTATGGAGAGGGTGATTCAAGATATTGTGCATCATCTTTGATGGATATAAAATGGTTTAGCAAATTATCCTCAATTTGTTCTTTTAACTCCCTAGATTGTTCAATGGTTAAAAGGGGTTGTGTGATTTTTTCATCTTTGTAGGGATCTTCTACCCACAAGGAATATTTTACTACTAGTTTTGCAGGTGGATAGAGGATAAGTTTCTTCATAGATGGCCCATTTGATATAGTCATTTCCCCGGATCTGCAGCCAATGAAGGCATCAACTATATCTAACCAAGGTCTCCCGAGAATCAATGGATGACCCTCCATGGTAGTCTTGGGCTGAAAAACCAAGAAATCCATGGGGTCTTCTCATGAGGTCAAGGTGACAATGACATCATCTAAGACACCGACAAGCTTTATTCGGGATCTATCAGCTAGTTCAAGCATTGTGGGTGTGGGTTGGAGGCCATGTAATTGTAGGATTTCCATAGTTATAACAATCATAACATTTATTGTTGTTGCTAGATCAATTAGATTATTTTCAATGGGAATATTGTTGTTGTAAACAACGACTACATGGTTTCCAGGATCGACATATTTCTCCATCATGATTTTTTCGGACATAAGTTCAACTAATTGACCTATAACTTGAATTGTAGGGGGGTCTTTCCTTTTTCTCCCAGGTTTCTTAATAGATAATTCCCTTATGGTCTCTGCGTAAATAAACACATCTTTTATTGCTTGTAAGAAGGGAATTTTTACACAAAGATTTTTCAATTATGTTTCTAATTCGAATTTAGGTTGGACCACAAGTTTTTCTAAGGCCAACCTCTCTGGGAAAGGAGTAGTTTTGGGTTCCTGAGGTTGATTTGAAGTCAAAATAGGCGATGTTTGTGTGGTAATGACAATCATATATAAAGGGGGGTCATCATTGGATGTTTGGACGAGAGTTTCCTCCTCTTCAAGTTCATCTTCAATGACAACCGTGGGGTTTTCTTTCTGGAGGGCCTTTCCTGACCTTAAATGTATGTTTTGAAAGGGTACTGGGGTGATCATGTAAGTTGGAAAGGTTTGCAAATCAACATTGAAGACAATTTGAGTGGTCTTAGTTTTTGGATTGGGAACTGGCTAAGCGAGTAATTGTGTTGGTCTTGGAGGGTTTCGAGTTGTAGGTAATTATAATTGTTGTGGTATTTGAGGAATTATTGGTTGAGGTGGATTATTTATGCTTTCATTGGAGGGAAAGGTGGTGGAAATTGTGGATAAGTGGGATAAGTCATTTGTGGATCCATATTTCTATAACCATTCCCTCGCCAACTTTGTTTCCAAGGATCGTTTTGGGTAGGCTGCGAAGACATTGGAGCATTCCATTGTTGAGGGTAAGAATTATAAGATGCATAAAATTGTGATGAAGGGTCTTGTGCCATACCTTGTGGGAGTGGTTGCTAAGGACTTCTTTGTGCATCTTGAAAAGATGGTTCAACTATCCCATTGCTTCCTCAGTAGATAGCTTGGAGTTCTGACAATGAGGGGAAACTTTCTGTATCATGTTTTTCTTCACAAATAGCACAAACTTTTACATTATCCAATGAACACTCTCTTAAAGGATTCCTTTCCCTACACCTAGCAAAAAAGATAATTAAAGCTTCTTCTTCTTCTTCTTGTTTCCTTTTAATCTTAAGTGTTTCTATCTGCGAGCTAATAGTACCAAGGATATTTTTAAGATTTTCTAATAAATTGCCTAGATCCATCCTTGTCACTCCACCTGCAACCGATTTATTATCTCTTGATAATGTATCTCTTACTCCCTTACACAATTTGGCTCTACTGCGTGAATATCTCCTGCAAAGATCACAAATTTCTACAAATGGTAAGTGAGAAACATCACCAAAACCCATGAGATTAATCACTTCTATATACTCTTCCTGTATCCCATTCAGAAAAATAGTTCTAAGAATATCATTGTTTAAGGTACTTTGTTTAGTCTTTTGAAGCTTGTACAAGAACCTCTCAACATAGTCCTCAAGACTCTCCTCATCCTGTTGTTGCATCTTAAAAATGTCATTCCATGAATCTTTAGTTCTACAATAATCTTGGTATTTCTTTAGAAAGGTAGTTTTAATATTTTCCCAAGACCTAATATAATACTTTGGAAGTCCCATAAACGATCTCAAGGAAGAATCTTTCAAAGTTGCAAGAAATAACTTTAATTTCTGAGCATAATCCACATAAGTATAACTCCTACACAGAATATCAAACTCAAATAAAAGGCATCCAGATATTCAGTGACTGTAACTTTGAAATTCGACAATACCGATGGAGGAATGTTATTCATATTCACATTTAGTGCTAGAACAAGGATGGGAAACCCAAAGGTTGCTTCTCCTTCTGCTTCCACATTTCTCTCCGCTTCATCTACCATGCTGCCAAAAAATATGAAATCAAGTAACTTTGGTTTCTTATCCCAGTTCGGAGAGAAGGGTGGCTCACTAATTGGATTTTGATGAACAATGAAATTGTCCTGAAGATGTACTTCAAGTATCCCTTCTATCACCATAGTTTCTATCTGTGATATGACTACATTCTGGGATGATCAAAAGAGTTTGGAAATATGTTCCAAATTGACAGTTTGTTCCAATATTGGATCGATATTTGGAGTCTTAAAGTCTTCTGACTGATTGTGTTGTCTTCAACTCTTTTTTCTATCCTTTCTCTTTGTACTTCCTGCACCTTTTCAATGGTGGTACATGATTGTGGTGTGGTCTATTCTGGAGTCACCTTTGATGTAAAATATTCTCCTTCCTGCAAAGAACTACCTTTGTACCTTCCAACCATATTAGTAAGGGGGGTTTTAGTACTACCAAACAATCACCTATAATCTTACTTGTTGATTTAAGAAACCTACTTTTTCTATCTCAAGGCCTAACCATTAGTAAACTACTTGACAAAAAAGGGTTTGGATAGACTCACCAAAGTGAATGCAATAGGCTAGAACCCTTGCAGGAATTTAGAAGCGATGGCACCTTTGTGTGTTTCCATATTTTCCTCCACCAAATCTACAATCTAGTGAGGAAACCAAATAGAAACATCTAAATAAATTATCATTCTACCGTTTACTTTTAACAAATCCCCGACAATGGCACCAAAAATGTTGGGTCAATTAATTGTTAATTTAATACACCCTGTACTTGTCAATCCGGTTCGTAAACTTGTGAGATGTATACAAAACAAGTGTAGGTAAAAGATCTAATTTCAAACTAATTTCACTTCTCAAACTACTCTATCTTCTCATGAGACAAGAAAACCACATATCAAACCAATCATTTATCGAAATATCATCAAGCAAATCTTTTGAACAACTTAACTTGGTCCACAAAATGAATATCAAGTATGAGCATAAAGTAAATAACTTTATATGTCATGCATAGATCTCTAAGCTATGATGGATCATGTTCTATGACCTGTTCTCATCTTAATTCTTAATCTGTGGATGTCAAGGGTTCACGCACAAAAATACTTAATAACTTGAAAGCAAAATCTAATGACTAATTCTTTTGATCAAATATCCTTCTAAGATTCGAGATGCAATCTTTCACTTAATCAAATAAGTGTTCATGCTCTGGTTATGAGGTTAGATTTGACTACAAGAATCTTAATTACTATCCAAAATTAATGAAACATAGTACTAACTATGATAATAATTTTTACCGAAACCATTCCCTTCAATCAGTCGGCTTTTGAAGGTATTGAATCTCCATTCATACACTATTGATCTTATATATAGTTTATTAGTCTAGAAGTAAAACCTATGCGCAATGAATTTAATGCTTAAACCCACAATGAATACATCAATGTAATGACTTATGGTGGTATGACACTTCTTATATATAAACAAGTTGCTTATATAGAGACGTGACTCAATTGTCATACATCATTTAGTATTAACTATGTACTTGAAATGATATTGAAAACTTATAAAAGACGATTACAAATCCCTTGGGATCAATTCTCATAGGAAGGCTCAAGGTATTTCCATGCTTGGTGTCTTTGTGTTAGTGATTGAATTGATATTATACAAGACTGTGTAACTGCAATTACAAACAAAACTTCAAAACTTGCATGAACCAAAGAACTAAACTACGATTTCAATGAGATGACAAACCATACAAATATAAATCCTTATCCCTGAGAATGTGCAAATGTCATTACTGGCTATCTCTGGAGATCGAATCAAACTATTAGTTCCAATCTTATGCATTTTAAAAAAGAATCACACAAATTATTTAATGAATCATTAACAGGTTAAGAACGCATTATAATTATGAATTTGTGATGGAACATACTCAATAAAAAATCATGAAGGGAATAAGCTACTGCTACAGAATTAAAACTATACTAATAACACATATACAACGTCGCTTCCCAGCTTGGTGGGCTCTTTCCAACCAGTGGCACACTTTAGAAACCTATAGGAATATGATTAGAGGAACACCACGAATTATAAAAGAAATGATTTCATTAAAAACACAATTTTCACTCATAGCATGTGCTCCATTACATAATTGACTCTAAATGAAAAGTACAATAACCAAGGATGCTCTTGACTCCCAAAATGAATAGCTACAATATCATGGATTGTTTCTCCCTCAGTTTCTTGCTAACTTGATTACATGAAATTGTTACATACATATATAACCTATTTATTGCACAAATTGTAGGTTGGGCAAAGCCCGACCCAAACCAGAAGAGTGTGACAACTACGAGAGTACCTAACCACTGCCACCTTAGATAGATACTCCCCTTGCTTTAATGATGATAAGTCACCAAAAGGGGGGAATCCCAGTGACCCTAAGGGAATTGAGATGGAAAGTGAGATGATGACGAGTGATTCCCCAATGAGTCAATCGTGGAGGTTAGGTAAAAGGATTGATAAAGAGTCTTGTTGATTGAGAATGGTTGCCAAACATTGTATACCTGCAAGACAATGTTAGCCTTGCCCAAAACAAGACCAATGATTTATATAGAAGATTTAAACTAAAGGGGAACAAGCAAGAAACCTTGCTATCCCAAAATTTCAGCAGTATTGAAATATATTTTCTGCGGTAAACAAGATATATCAACTGCAAATCTAACGATCAAAATCAAGTATGAGATGAAGGAAATAAAGATAGCAAAGACCAATTAAACTTCCAATTAATGAAGCAAGACTTTAGTGGGTTTTGGGGTTGTTTATTAAGTGTTATCAATACGTTATTATAATAGACAAGCGACTGTAGCAAACAATTTCTACAATAGCAATATCTAGCCACAAAAATCAACAAGTAAACCGTAAAAACGATAGCCAATGAGCAACAAAACAATAATCTAGGTTCACAAGTAAATTTCAACGTTAGATAGATGAGAAATAGATGAAAGAAGATGAGTTTTGATGCAACCCTTATGGCTTTAGCATTAATTTACAACAACAAGAAGAATTACAAGGCCAATCTAGACACCCTTAGGGCACAAAGAAGCCTTAATCATGCAAAATTGATTCCAACTTGAACAATTGCAAAATCTCGATTTTTCACGTATTCCAATGCAATGAGAGAGAAAGTGAGAAAGTGTGAATCTCCCAAGTAGGGAAAAAATTTCAGCCAAACGTTATGTAATTCTCAAGTGTGATATGTCCAAAATGAAAGTGACAAGGTCTCCTTTTATACTTGACCTTGTAAACCAAATTTGTCCACTTAACTTAGGGTAAAACACAAATTAGGGAGACCAACCTCCTAATGTGCCCCTTTACAAATTATAATTTAGTTTTTAAAAATAATAAATCCCTAAAAGATGACGTCATGCCCTCTAAGGGTGACGTTTTGGTATAAATGGAAAGACATTGAGATAGTTGAGGAAGTCGTTGGGCCTAGAAAGGCCCAATGTCCATGCGCCAGGGTCTCCCCCCATCAAAATATGACAAATCATCATCAAATCATCCATCACCATCAAAATCCTATCCTTCCAAGTGTGACATCATACCTTGAAAGAGAAGGATAAGGCCTCCAAAGGAAAACGTTGGGGCTAGGAAAGATAGCGAGTCACCTCCTAGGTATACTCAACTGCCTCCAAAGGCAACATCCCTCATCTAAGTTGTCCAAAGGAGAGTGGGAACATCATCCAACCTATGGGATTTCTGCCCCAAGTGAAGGTCCAAGTGACCTTGTGCCTCCACCGTCAAGCTTTCACTTATCAAGGACCTGGAAAGACATGAAAGTATGCTCTCAAGGGGTCCACAAGTCATAATATCATGCCAAGTAAGCCATATCCAATAAAAGAACCACCCAAACATGTGAATCGAATACCCCCTTTTCAAAACAAACTAATTCTCAAATACCTTATACAATTTGCCAAATTTAGATATGGTAGGGGCGTCATAGTACCCTATTGGGTGAACCAATTCCTCAAGTAGGGGATGTTTCCAAGGAGAAACCTCTCGAGGTCATGTAATGAATGTGAGGTGGATGGGATTATACTTCTAGGTATGGGGTTTCATGACATACAAGGGCTCGTATTGTCTTATTTATGGGTGCCTTTGTAGAGGGTGTGTTTCCCTTCATCCACGATGCAACATTTTTCCAATCCCATTGGTTTCCATTAATTGATTAAATTCCAATACAATTGGGTAATATAAGACATGGAAAGAAAAGAGTACCACAATGTTGATGCCCAAAAGTGTAACAAAAAATCCTTGTCTGCAAATGAGTTGCAATGCATTATTACTTATATATATTTATAAATAATACTAAATAGGTGGGACCCCTTTAGAACAATAATAAGGGAAAAAAATGATTCCTCTTGTTAACATATTCAAGCTGTGCTCATGATTACCTTACAAGAAGAATTTCACGGTTTGAAAGTAAAAGAAAAGAGCCTAACATGGTTCTATTTGTTGTTAATGGATGATTGGGTGTATTAGAAATTTGATTTCAAGTGAAGGGGATGTTTATTTCATTATACATTTTACTCTTGCTACACCTAGACTTTGACATATTATTCAAATGCTAAGTACATGATACATACAACTCATGATATATTTGGGAAATTGATTGTTGAATGGTATGGTTATCCTCCATTAGCAAAACATGTGAGTCAAGTTTATTTTGATGCTAAGTATATGATGAGAATATAATAGAATGGATCTACATATCAACCTTCAACCCGATTTTGATGTTGGAAATTTATTGACAAATAGCTAAAGTGTGGTCGACGTATGTTTGGAATGAATATTTGGAGGCTAAGTGCGCTCTAGAGTTGGCTGTGGTTGATGGAATTTTATACAAAGTATGGGAAGCGACGTGCATTTACTGCATGTCGTCTTTACTCTACCTAGAAGCTACCACCTCCACTATACTTCTCGCACTTGTTTTTGTTGCTCTAGTTAGTAGCGCCTCCATTGTGCTCGACCTTTGGCGGAAAAATAATTATGCTCTGTTGTTTTCTGGCATTCTTCTTATTGGTATGTTGGATTTTATCTCTCCATTAATGGATTGTTGGCTTTGATCCAAATAAAATTGTCTTGTTGGCTCTTAGAGTTTTCATGCAAAATGTGTTTGTTTTCCAAAGTTTACAGTGGATTGTTTGTGAGCATTCTCGCACTGTTAAAATGCGTTTCGATATGGGTTTCTTTATTTTTGGCCTTTAAGCGATTCAATTGAAATTATTATTCGGCCTTCTATTTTGAAGTGTGTGGTTGTGTTGCGCCTAAAGAAAATGTGGTATTACTGTGATATGGATGTTGGCAAATGTCTGATGGGTGAATAAATTCGGTTTTGCTCACATTTTATGGTTAATTTTTAAGGGTTTTTCTCTGTAAAAGGAAAGGAGCAGTCTTCTTAATTTTTATGGTGACTATTGTATAATACCCTTAACCCCATACCCACACCTTGGAAAATTGCAGTCTTCTTGTATTATTATTACCACGGCTTGCAAAGTTGTGAAGCCCTGTGTATTTTTGCTGTTACTTTGGGAGTTTGTGGGAAAGTTGTGATGGGAAGGAATTGTTGTTGCTTTAGTTATAGTCCACACCTTACACTCACTATGTCTACTCCAAAGCTTGTTTCCTCATCTGATACAAATGGGCAAGTAATAAATTCAAACGCAGATTCAAAATTTTGTTTAGTTTCTTTGACCAAACAACATGAATATTGATTAGACCCAAAAAATTGTGGCTTGCTTGTTATTTATCCATGAGGGAGTTCTGTCAACTTTGAAGTTGGTGTGTATTTGATGAAACAATGACCACCAGGTTCACATTGGGGTTTCGAACCTGGTCTGTTTTTGAAGCAGTTATTTGGGGTTATGATGTGATGGATAATCGAAAGGTCTTATGATTCCTTTCTCATCTTTTCATGCCGACTTTAGGCATTATGTTTATGATTATGATTGAGTCCAAAATTGCTTTGTCGATGTTGATGTTTGGAAAACATCGGGAATAGATTCTTCCATATATAATATATATATATATATATATCATATAATATATGACATGATATTTATAATACTGTTATCACTCCAATAATCTTTCCCTGACTGTAAAGGGAACGATCTTGGTAACTTAAACTATTTGGTTGGATGAAAGAATCTGCATGGTGGATCAATCTATAAACTATTAAGCCTCACTTAGACAAGACTATGATGAGTACATTATGACAAACAAAGTCCTCTCTGAATAGATCAGATGAATTAAAATTGTTATGGAAAGGAGAATACTACTGTATCGACATACTCAATACACTAAAAGCATATACAAATGGTCAATTACAACAATGAATTATATGTGGGATCTAAATCCACTAATGGAACGAAAGAATGGCATCTCTCAGTCATCAAATGAATTATAGACACTATTAATTTTACCATCCATCCACATATACATAAAGGAATGAAAAGAGAAGGAAGTCTGATAAAAAACTCAGAGAGGAAATTTCGCATTCAGATATATACTCAACAATAATATCAATACACAACTTGCTTACAATTCACAAAGTTGAATCATAGTCATGAAGACTGCTCCCCCCTCCTTTTCATTGTTGCCTCTATGGGATTAAATAGTGTTTACAATATGGTTATCAGATCCTCCCTGCATGGATCAAATACCTACAAAATATCTTTATTCAAATCAATTACAAAAACCTAGGATCTAGATCCTATTTTCATGGAGTCAAACCATATCCTAATACTAGGTCTTCAACAACTCCACATGAGCTTCTTGATGGGTGTAGAAGTCCTCCATCATCGACCTCCAACAAATGGAATGCCAAAAGATCTTCGACTACTGAAAATCAGGTCACCTTTGACCAAATCCATCATACACAGGAAATTGACTAGTTTGTAGCGCAATGCACTGAGAAAACCTATTTTGCGCTACAAACTGACTATAGGAGACAGTTTTAAGAAAAAACCGGAGATGATTACTTTAGACCTGATAATTCATATGATAACCTGTGTAGGCCCGAGAACCTCAATTTTTATCATTTAGGCTTCCTCATACTTCATTTTGCAAAACTAAGGTTTGATATCAAAATGTCATATTTCCAATGCTATAGACAAGTGCTCAATGCCTTTGGAGTTGCTTCTTGGAAAGTAAATACCCTGTATCTGTCTATTAAAACAACCCTGGCATCCTCCAATGTCATTGCTTTCTTGATGATCTCATAATCATAGGAGTATGCTTCAACATCAACCATAAAAACCAAATATGGATCATGATTACTGGTATGCTCCATAAGGCAGATAGTCACTCACTCTCTCATAAGAAGAGATGTCCTGGCAATGAAGGTTATGAAGAGGTTTAAGATTTACCAGAAATAAAACCACTAGTGCCATGGGGCAAAAGCTTTTCATTATCAACTGAAGACTTTAAAACAGGTGCTTGGGAACGGCTTGACTTGGAAGTAGAGAAGGAGATGGCATTAGATTTTCGTTTTTGTTTACTATTCGACCAGGTAGGCCTTCCAAACCATCACTGTCAATTGAAGGCATCCAAGCATCTTCCGAATCATAGGCATTCCAGGCATTCCAATACCAAAACTGTTTCCAACACCCGTACCCATAGCATTAGATGCACCACGACCATTGCGCATGTTTGTTGATCTAGGCCTTAAACCCAACTTCTGTTCAGCTTCTGAATGGATCTCATTTATAGTTTTAGCTTTTATCTCTTCACGTCTAGGAATCCATTTATTAGCACACAAATCAAGAACATCACGAACCATGAATCTCATTCGAGATGCCAAGATTTGATTATTAGTTAGCTGCTTCATTGAGGCAAAATAAGAATCTATGATAGGACAAGACTTGGGGTTTTCTTCAAGCTGTTTTCCGACAATGTTGAAAAACTGACAAAGAGTCTCCACATTTTCTTTAGCTGGAGGGGTCTTTAAATCCTGGCCTAACAAATGCTGAATACAATGATGAACTATTTTTTCAGCTACCATTTTCTGCTTGAACAGATGCGTGGTATTTTGACTTCTCTTAATCAGTTTGTTGATGGCGCCATTGATCCTTGGAGCATTCTATCTATTGATAGCAATCCTCGACACTTCAAAAACCCCTGTGGCGCCTTGGGCGATCTCATGCAGCTGAAATCTTGGCACTTGGTAGTTGTCTGCATTTGTTCTTTTTTTTATTTGCTTAACAACGCAGAACCCACATGCATTAAGAATTAAAAAAAACATTGGCCTTTGTATATACCAATGCCTTCATAACTAGTTTGATGAGTTAAGTGAGGTAAGGCCTCATGGGCTTGGCGTTAGCGTTGGGATTTGTGTAGTTTGTGTTTTAGTATGGACTTAGCAATTGATTTGCTGCCTGCGTGTTGTTTGTAGACTTTGACCTCCAGCCCGATGAGCTTAATTAGAGAATGGCTCTAAAGCCAATATTTTTGTAAACAAAACCCAAAACTAACTTTTGTCTTAAAAGCCTAAAAACTTTATTTTTGTTCATGTTTACAAAAAATTGCCTAAAATCAAATAAGAAATGCCAAAACACCTTTTGACCTGGCATTATATGTGTGTATTTTAATACTAACTCTTGTTGTTTCCATTGTGTAGGTGTTCTCCTCATATGCTCTCGGTCAGTATTGAGTACTTGGAGCTTGGCACAAAAGCAAACTTGGCACAAAAGCAAACTTGGCCAAAATTCGAAGTTATGTTATGTGACAATAGCTTGTAGAAGTTATGTTATGTGACAATAGCTTGTAGAAAACTCTCAAAAGACTTTGGAAACCAACAAATTTAGCTTCTATTTGATGAAAGCGCTCATAAATATCAATACATTTTTAGATGCTAAATCTAGCTCCAACTGGGATGGAGGCCTCCCTGCGAGGCTCTAAGAACCTAGCAGTTTCAGTGGCCTTTTCATTGGGCTATGGAGTCATCAGTCAACCATTCTTTGCAAACTTTCAAAACCTGCTACTTATTCAAGCAAACTAACTATTGCATCTGCTGAAAAACTTGAAAGAAAACATGCTCGGAAAGCGAGCTTTATTTCCTATGCTACCCTACTTCTAACCAGTTCTACAACTTGGTCAAGTAAAGACAAACTTCCATAACAACCATTCAAGTAGTTTCAAAAATGAAAATATTTTGTACATACCACTGATCAATAAAATATGTCTGTGATGTAACAACAGTGATAAAAACTCCTTCAGAAAACAAGACTCACCCAAAAGTGATGATGAGTAAAAGAAATCTGAAATTTTCACCTACTCTGAACCATATAACTCCATCAAGGCTGCAACTAGATCCTTGAAACCAAGATCATAAACATACTGATCGATAAATGCCTCATCCATGAATGCGTCTCTGCTTGCAAACATATGATTTTCTAGTTCTCTTGTGACCAAAACTTGATCATTACTAACAACGACTCTCTCTTCAAAATTATGATCACAAGATGATGATAAAACAGGGTTTGAAATAGATGGATTATGATCAACTAGAAACATAAAATTACCTATGCAATCATCAATTACCTCATGATCAACATGGTTTGAAAATGGATTACCAACTTGCCATGCATACCTGTCCATAGAAACATCTGCAAAAACTGGGGAATCTGATTCCCAATATGACATATACTCATACTCTTGCTGTTGTTCAATATCTGCTTCATACTCGCTGTATTCTTGCTCAAAAACTGAAACACACTGACAGTTTCCTTGCTCCTGTGCATGCAGATCTTCAAAGTAAATTGGATCTCGAACTCTCTGAGAAGCGTGAATGTTCTCCTCAATTTCTTGGGCATCTTCAAATAAACATGCTAAGGATGAAGACTTCCTTTCTAACAGGAGAAGGAAAAGCTCTGAATGCTGAGCCATAACATAGTATACCATAGCAACAGTTTCTGTAGGTCGGATATCCAAAGCATATCATGATATATGTTGTAGAACCTTCTGTTGAAGACAGACACAACTTCATCTTCACCTCTCCTCAAAGCATAAAAATCAACGAGGTGCAAATCAAAAGATTTGTTCTCACCCGAATGCTTCGAAAAAGCATTTGAAAACTCGATCCAAGAGCCAATAGAATCAACTCTCAAATCCTAAAACCATATTACAACATCTCTAAACAAAGATATGGAGAATAATCTCATAATAACGTCATCATATATAATCTCGAATTGATCAACAAAGTTTTCAAAAGCCCCCAAATGCTTCTCAGCTATGACTTGATCCTCTCCAGAAAAACGGGGAAGATACTCAAGGCAATCAAGAGGATAAGGATGACGGAGGTATGGAAACCTTAAAGGTTTAAACAACTTCATTCTGATTCTAGTTTGAAAAGCAGTGGGCTAATCATGAGGATTAACAAGTTGATTGGAAGGCTCAATAATAAAAACAGAAGGTGATGATATATGGATAGGTTTTGAAACAATTTCAATCTCATTGAGGTTACATGGCTGATCAGATTCAAGAGAGATTTGAATACAATGATTATCTTTATGAACTGATTGAGGTAAAGATACTGAATCAACATCTACAATACAAACAATATGCAGATCTTCTTCTTCTAATGATGGATATATAAAAGAAGGATGATGATCATCCGAATATATAAAACACAAGATGATCCTTTTAATACGTGAAGGGGAAAGTAAAAATGAGCTGATAAAGAACAACAACAGCTGGTGAAGAAGGCTCATAAACTGATACCTAGATTTTCCCTTATGCCCTTTCATATTTCTGTCAACCGGATCCTCCCCAGTGGAGTCACCAAGCAGATTGTTACAGTCAATTTCAGTGTCCTCCCTTTGTCTGCAATCAAAGTAGGATTTGTTTCGTTCTCCTAGGGAAACTAGCTCACTTCCTTCCTCGACAATAACACCATTTTGTTATCACTCCAAGAATCTTTCCCTGACTGTAAAGGGAACGATCTTGGTAACTTAAACTATTTGGTTGGATGAAAGATTCTGCATGGTGGATCAATCTATAAAATATTAAGCCTCACTTAGACAAGACTATGATGAACACATTTTGACAAACAAGGTACTCTCTGAACAGATCGGATGAGTTAAAACTGATATGGAAAGGAGAACACTACTGTATCGACAGACTCAATACACTAAAAGCATATACAAATGGTTAATTACAACAGTGAATTATATGTGGGATCTAAATCCACTAATGCAACGAAAGAATGACATCTCTCAGTCATCGAATGAATTATAGACACTATGAACTTTACCATCCATCCACATATACAGAAAGGAATGAAAAGAAAAGGAAGTCTGATTAAAAAACTCAGAGAGGAAATTCTGCATTCAGATATATACTCAAAAAAAATCTTAGTACACAGCTTGCTTACAATTCACAAAGTTGAATCATAGTCATGAAGACTGCTCCCCCCCTCCTTTGCATTGTTGCCTTTATGGGCTTAAATAGTGTTTACAATATGGTTATCAGATCCTCCCTGCATGGATCGAATATCTACAAAATCTCTTTATTCAAATCAATTACAAAAACCTAGGATCTAGATTCTATTTTCATGGAGTCAAACCATATCCTAATACAAGGTCTTCAACAACTCCACATGAGCTTCCTGATGGGTGTAGAAGTCCTCCATCATCGACCTGCAATAGCTGGAACACCAAAAGATCTTCTACTGCTGAAAATCAGGCCACCTTTGACCAAATCCATCATGCACAGGAAATTGAATAGTTTGTAGAGCAATGCACTGAGAAAACCTGTTTTGCTCTACAAACTGGCTACAAACTGACTGTAGGAGACCGTTTTAAGAAAAATAAATAAAAGGATGCTTTGTGAAGTGAATCATGGGCTGGAGATGATTACTTTAGACCTGATAATTCATATGATAACCTGTGTAGGCCCGAGAACCTCAATTTTTATCATTTAGGCTTTACTTCATTTTGCAAAACTAAGGTTTGATATCAAAATGTCATATTTCCAATGCTATAGACAAGTGCTCAATGCCTTTGGAGTTGCTGCTTGGAAAGTGAATACCATGTATCTGTCTATTAAAACAACCCTGGCATCCTCCAATGTTATCTGCTTTCTTGATGATCTCATCAGCATAGGAGTATGCTTCAACATCAACCATAAAAACCAAATATGGATCATGATTACTGGTATGCTCCAGAAGGCAGAAAATCACTCACTCTCTCATCAGAAGAGATGTCCTGGCAATGAAGGTTATGAAGAGGTTTAAGATTTACCAGAAATAAAACCACCAGTGCCATGGGGCAAAAGCTTTGCATTATCAACTGAAGACTTTAAAACAGGTGCTTGGGAACGACCTGACTTGGAAGTAGAGAAGGAGATGGAATTAGATTTTCATTTTTGTTTACTATTCGACGAGGTAGGCCTTCCAAACCATCACTGTTAATTGAAGGCATCCAGGCATCTTCCGAATCATAGGCATTCCAGGCATTCCAATACCAAAACTGTTTCCAACACCCGTACCCATAGCATTAGATGCACCACGACCATTGCAAATGTTTGTTGATCCAGGCCTTAAACCCAGCTTCTGTTCAGCTTCTGAATGGATCTCATTTATAGTTTTAGCTTTTATCTCTTCACGTCTAGGAATCCATTTATTAGCACGCAAATCAAGAACATCACGAACCATGAATCTCATTAGAGATGCCAAGATTTGATTGTTAGTTAGCTGCTTCATTGAGGCAAAATAAGAATCTATGATAGGACGGGACTTGGGGTTTTCTTCAAGTTTTTTTCCAGCAGTGTTGAAAAACTGACAAAGAGTCTCCACATTTTCTTCAGCTGGAGGGGTCTTTAAATCCTGGCCTAACAAATGCTGAATACAATGATGAACGATTATTTTTAGGTACCATTTTTTGCTTGAACAGTTGCGTGGTATTTTGACTTCTCTTAATCAGTTTGCTAATGGCGCCATTGATCCTTGGAGCGTTCTATCTGTTGATAGTAATCCTCGACACTTCAAAAACCCCTATGGCGCCTTGGGCGATCTCATGCAGCCGAAATCTTGGCACCTGGCAGTTGTCTGCGTTTGTTATTTTATTTATTTATTTTCTTAATAGCGCAGAACCCACATGCATTAAGAATTAAAAAAAAGTGGCCTTTATATATACCAATGCCTTCATAACTATTTTGATGTGTAAGGTGAGGTAAGGCCTCATGGGCTTGGTGTTAGCGCTGGGCTTTTTGTGGTTTGTGTTGTAGTATGGACTTAGCAATTGATTTGCTTACTGCGTGCTGTTTGTAGACTTTGACCTCCAACCCAATGAGCTTAATTAGAGATTGGCTCTAAATCCAATATTTTTGTAAACAAAACCCTAAACTAACTTTTGGCTTAAAACCCTAAAAACTTTATTTTTGATCATGTTTACAACTGTTTGTAGACTTTGACCTCCAACTCGATGAGCTTAATTAGAGATTGGCTCTAAATCCAATATTTTTGTAAACAAAACCCTAAACTAACTTTTGGCTTAAAACCCTAAAAACTTTATTTTTGATCATGTTTACAAAAATTTGCCTAGAATCAGAAATGCCAAAACACTTTTTTGTACATTTTGACCTGTTAGCCTATGGCTTACCTTTACCAATCACTAAGTTTAAATTGTCACCTATATTTGTATTATTCATTTAGGATATTAGTAATATATTCTCAAGTGATGACTAATGAGTTAATTAAGATTGCCTAGCCTAGTCATCATGCATGATTTTAGGATCTAGAGCAAATCTCTCTATGAGGTGGCATCATCCATTGTACTATAAATATGTAACATTGGAGTGAATAATTGAGTGTTGGCTATTATGCCTTTTCCGCCATGTTTATGTTCTTGTCTTTATTTTATCAATTGTTGTTGTTCTTGCCTCTGATTTATCATGACCTGCAACCCGATGAGCTTAATTAGAGATTGGCTCTAAATCCAATATTTTTGTAAACAAAACTAGAAACTAACGTTTGGCTTAAAAGCCTAAAAACTTTATTTTTGATCATGTTTACAAAAATTTGCCTAAAATCAAATAAGAAATGCCAAACACCTTTTGACTTGGCATTATATGTGTGTATTTTAATACTAACTCTTGTTGTTTCCATTATGTAGGTGTTCTTCTCATATGATCTCGGTCACTATTGAGTACTTGGAGCTTGGCTTAAAAGCAAACTTGGCCAAAATTCGAAGTTATGTTATGTGACAATAGCTTGTAGAAAATTGGCAAAAGACTTCAGAAACCAACAAATTTAGCTTTTGTTTGATGAAAGCGCTCATAATTACCAATACATTTTTAAATGCTAAATCTGGCTCCAACTGGGATGGAGGCCTCCCTGCAAGGCTCCAAGAACCTAGCAGCTTCAGTGGCCTTTCCATTGGGCTATGGAGTCACCAGTCAACCATTCTCTGCAAACTTTCAAAACCTGCTACTTATTCAAGCAAACTAAGTACTGCATCTCCTGAAAAACTTGAAAGAAAACACATGCTTGGAAAACCAACTTTATTTCCTATGCTACCCTACTTCTAACCAGTTCTACAATTTGGTCAAGTAAAGACAAACTTCCATAACATCCATTCAAGTAGTTTCAAAACTGAAAAGATTTCGTCCATACCACTGATCAATAAAATATGTCTGTGATGTAACAACAGTGATAAAAACTCCTTCAGAAAACAAGACTCACCCGAAAGTGATGATTAGTAAAAGAAATCTGAAATTTTCACGTACTCTAAACCATATAACTCCATCAAGGCTGCAACCGGATCCTTGAAACCAAGATCATAAGCATATTGATCATTAAATGCCTCATCCATGAATACCTCTCTACTTGCAAACATATGACTTTCTAGTTCTCTTGTGACCAAAACTTGATCATTAGTAACAACAACTCTCTCTTCAAAATTATGATCACAAGATGATGATAAAACAGGGTTTGAAATAGATGGATTATGATAAGCTAGAAACATGAAATTATCTATGCAATCATTAATTACCTCATGATCAACATGGTTTGAAAATGGATTATCAACTTTCCATGCATACCTGTCCATAGAAACCTCTGCAAACACTGGGGAATCTGATTTCCAATCTGACATATACTCATACTCTTGCTACTGTTCAAGATCTGCTTCATACTCGTTGTATTCTTGCTCAAAAATTGAAACACACTGACAGTTTCCTTGCTCCTGTGCATGCAGATCTTCAAAGTAAATTGGATCTCGAACTCTTTGAGAAGCGTGAATATTCTCCTCAATTTCTTGGGCATCTTCAAATAAACATGCTAAGGATGAAGACTTCATTTCTAACAGGGGAAGGACAAGCTCTGAATGCTGAGCCATAACATAGTATACCATGGCAACAGTTTTTGTAGGTCGGATCTCCAAAGCATATCATGATATATGTTGTAGAACCTTTTGTTGAAGACGGACAAAACTTTGTCTTCACCTCTCTTTAAAGCATAAAAATCAGCGAGGTACAAAACAAAAGATTTGTTCTCACCCCAATGCTTTGAAAAAGCATTTGAAAACTCGATCCAAGAGCCAATATAATCAGCTCTCAAATCCTAAAACCATATTGCAACATCTCTAAACAAAGATATGGAGAATAATCTCATAATAATGTCATCATATATAATCTCGAATTGATCAACAAAGTTTTCAAAAGCCCCCAAGTGCCTCTCAGCGATGACTTGATTCTCTCCAGAAAAAACGGGGAAGATACTCAAGGAAATCAACAGGATAAGGATGAAGGAGGTATGGAAACCTTAAAGGTTTAAACAACTTCATTCTGATTCTAGTTTGAAAAGCAGTGGGCGGATCATGAGGATTAACAATTTGATTGGAAGGTTCAATAATAAAAGCAAAAGGTGATGATATATGGATATGTTTTGAAACGACTTTAATCTTATCGAGGTTACATGGCTGATCAGATTCAAGAGAGATTTGAATACAATGATTATCTTTATGAACTGGTTGAGGTAAAGATACCGAATCAACATCTACAATACAAGTAATATGCAGATCTTCTTCTTCTAATGATGGATATATAAAAGAAGGATGATGATCATCTGAATATATAAAACACAAGATGATCCTTTTAATATGTGAAGGGGAAAGTAAAAATGAGCTGATAAAGAACAACAACAACTCATGAAGAAGGCTCATAAACTGATACCTAGATTTTCCCTTATGCCTTTTCATATTTCTATCAACCAGATCCTCCCCAGTGGAGTCGCCAGACAGATTGTTACAGTCAATTTCAGTGTCCTCTCTTTGTCTGCCATCAAAGTAGGATTTGTTTTGTTCTCCTAGGAAAACTAGCTCACTTCCTTCCTCGACAATAACACTATTATGTTATCACTCCAAGAATCTTTCCTTGATTGTAAAGGGACCGAGCTTGGTAACTTAAACTATTTGGTTGGATGAAAGATTCTGCATGGTGGATCAATCTATAAAATATTAAGCCTCACTTAGACAAGACTATAATGAACACATTCTGACAAACAAAGTCCTCTCTGAACAGACCAGATGAGTTAAAACTGATATGGAAAGGAGAACACTATTGTATCGACAGACTCAATACACTAAAAGCATATACAAATGGTCAATTACAACAATGAATTATATGTGGGATCTAAATCCACTAATGCAACGAAAGAATGACATCTCTTAGTCATCGAATGAATTATAGACACTATGAACTTTACCATCCATCCACATATACAGAAAGTAATGAAAAGAAAATGAAGTCTGATAAAAAACTCAGAGAGGAAATTTTGCATTCAGATATATACTCAACAAAAATCTCAGTACACAGCTTGCTTACAATTCACAATGTTGAATCACAGTCATGAAGATTTCTCCCCCCCTCCTTTGCACTGTTTCCTTTATGGGCTTAAATAGTGTTTACAATATGGTTATCAGATTCTCCTTGCATGGATGGAATACCTACAAAATCTCTTTATTCAAATCAATTACAAAAACCTAGGATCTAGATTCTATTTTCATGGAGTCAAACCATATCCTAATACAAGGTCTTCAACAATTCCACATGAGCTTCCTGATGGGTGTAGAAGTCCTCCATCATCGACCTGCAATAGCTGGAACACCAAAAGATCTTCGACTGCTGAAAATCAGGCCACCTTTGACCAAATCCATCATACATAGGAAATTGATTAGTTTGTAGTGCAATGCACTGAGAAAACTTGTTTTGCGCTACAAACTGACTGTAGGAGACAATTTTAAGAAAAATAAATAAAATGGTGCTTTGTGAAGTGAATCATGGGTTGGAGATGGTTACTTTAGACCTGATAATTCATATGATAACCTATGTAGGCCTGAGAACCTCAGTTTTTATAATTTAGGCTTCCTCATACTTCATTTTTCAAAACTAAGGTTTGATATCAAAATGTCATATTTCCAATGCTATAGACAAGTGATCAATGCCTTTGGAGTTGCTGCTTGGAAAGTGAATACCCTGTATCTGTCAATTAAAGCAACCCTGACATCCTCCAATGTCATCTGCTTTCTTGATGATCTCATCATCATAGGAGTATGCTTCAACATCAACCATAAAAACCAAATATGGATCATGATTACTGGTATCCTCCAGAAGGTAGATAGTCACTCACTCTCTCATCAGAAGAGATGTCCTGGCAATGAAGGTTATGAAGAGGTTTAAGATTTACCAGAAACAAAACCACCAGTGCCGTGGGGCAAAAGCTTTGCATTATCAATTGAAGACTTTAAAACAGGTGCTTGGGAACAACCTGACTTGGAAGTAGAGAAGGAGATGGAATTAGATTTTCATTTTGTTTACTATTCGACGAGGTAGGCCTTCCAAACCATCACTGTCAATTGAAGGCATCCAGGCATCTTCCAAATCATAGGCATTCCAAGCATTCCAATATCAAAACTGTTTCCAACACCCGTACCCATAGCATTAGATGCACCACGACCATTGCAAATGTTTGTTGATCCAGGCCTTAAACCCAGCTTCTAAATGGATCTCATTTATAGTTTTATCTTTTATCTCTTCACGTCTAGGAATCTATTTATTAGCACACAAATCAAGAACATCACGAACTATGAATCTCATTAGAGATGCCAAGATTTGATTATTAGTTAGCTGCTTCATTGAGGCAAAATAAGAATATATGATAGGACGAGAATTGGGGTTTTCTTCAAGTTGTTTTCCGGCAGTGTTGAAAAATTGACAAAGAGTCTCCACATTTTCTTCAGCTGGAGGGTTCTTTAAATCCTGGCCTAACAAATGCTGAATACAATGATGAGCGATTTTTTTTAGGTACCATTTTCTGCTTGAACAGTTGCATGGTATTTTGACTTCTCTTAATCAGTTTGCTAATGGCGCCATTGATCCTTGGAGCATTCTATCTGTTGATAGCAATCCTCGACACTTCAAAAACCCCTATGGCGCCTTGGGCGATCTCATGCAGCTGAAATCTTGGCACTTGGAAATTGTCTATGTTTGTTATTTTTTAATTTATTTTCTTAATAGCACAGAACCCACATGCATTAAGAATTAAAAAAAATGTTGGCATATAGAAGACCCATTTAAGCAATTTGTCTGGCTTAAAATATCAGAAAATGGAAATCACATCAGAATTGCAGCATGCTATTTTGCGTCGCAAGTTTCAAAAATCTACAAAAGTAGAGGGATTGACCACAAAGATCCCTTTGCAACCCTAAAAACATATATTGCAATATATTCTCAGCTAGGTGAAGTCCTTATAGTGGGGGATTTCAATGCTAGAACTACAAGTGAACTAGCTAGCATTCTTTGTTGCAAATCTTTGTTGCAAAGAAGATGGTGACCCTATCTGGCTTACAGAAGAGAGTAGTCATCAATGGGAACGAATTTCAGAGGATAAAGGCTACAATATCTTTGGAGAACAATTACTTATGCTATGTGGGTCTTTCAATTTAGTCATTTGTAATGGTTTGACTAGATGGGAAAAGTTCGGTAATTTCACTTGCAATACTTACAATGGAGCAAGTGTAGTAGATTATGCAATTTGCTTGCATAGTTTGTGTGGGAAAATGGAGGAAGTTCTAATTGGAGATCAAATTTGGGACTTAAAATCAGATCACAAGCCAATTTATTTAAGTTTCTCTTGGACCGGAAAGAAGCAATTAGGGTCAAAAACTCAGTGCGTTCATCAAAATCCCCCCAATGGCAGAATTCTTTTGACTCCAGAGAATTGTAATACCTTCAAAAAAATGTTAGAGAGGCTCTTCGAGAAGGAGGAAATCTCATTTCATGGCCTTCATAGTCATGGATTAACACATTTAATTCAAAGCGCACTTGCTGAGTGCAAAAGAGCAAAAATTAAGAAGTCTGAAACAAATTATTTTCCGGTTAATGCTTGGTTTGACGAGGAATGCAAAAAGGCAAGGAGAAGGTGGAAGGAATCAGACAAGGATAACATAAATCTCAAAGCTTACAAGCAGATAGTAAGAAAGAAAAAGGTTGATTTCATGGTTTCGAGGAGAGAAGAACTAATATTCCTTGGGAAAAATAACCCCAAAATATTATGGAAGGAGCTCCAACCAAAAAAGGTGCAAACTGAAAACAACATTACAGCTTCTAATTGGTTTGACTATGCAAGACAACTTTATGAGCAGGATCCCAAGGTTGACCCTCCTCCCTTGGTCAACACAGACACAAAATTCTTCACGATGCAAGAGGTAGAGATGGGTATCGAGAGGTTGGGTGTTGGAAAAGCAAAAGACTTAGATGAACTCCAATCAGAGTATCTAAAGTGGGGCTTAAA
>ML797292.1:179950-229131 GCA_009831015.1 Picea engelmannii | reverse complement strand
GGTTCCTAGGGATAAGATTTGGGGTAGAATGGAGGAACTCAAGGCTCCCAGGCATTTGAGAGCAGCTGTGCATAGGCTGTATGAAGAGGTGAAAGTCAAAATTAGAACTTTAGCAGACATTTCTGAAAGTCTTAGAATCGATATCGGGGTCAAGCAAGGTTGCCCATTGTCTCCTACCCTTTTTGGGTTATATATTGACAAGCTTGAAGAGTGGCTAAATTCGCAAGGGGGTGACAATATCCATTTGGGCAAGTTCATTATAAGGCTTCTTTTGTATGCAGATGACCTTATATTGATTGCTAAATCAGCTCTTGGTTTGTAAGAGCACTTATGTTCCCTTGAGCATTTTTGTAGAAGGGTGGGGATGCAAGTCAATATTAGTAAAATGAAAGTAGTGGTTTTCTCTAATAAAAGAAAGCATAACTAGCATAAGTTCTACTTTGAAGGAAACATTCTAGAGGAAGTTGTAGACAACAAATACCTCGGAATTGACTTCAAGAGAAATTTAAGTTGGGATGGTTGTAGAAAGAAAAGAACTTTAGGGGGTTGGAAAACATTTTATGCTTTTCAAAACAGGTGTAGAGAGGCAGAGCCGTGGGACTGGAAAACCACTCTAACTCTTTTTGGGATTTTAGTGACTCCGGTGATTCTCCACGGTTATGAATTGTGGGCCAACAACACAACCAAGATGCAGTGGAAACAAATTGAGAAAATTCAGAAGCATTTGATTACAAACAAATTCAAAATTAAAAGTACAGTTCCTTATGCTATCCTGTTAAGTGAAACAAGGGCTGGTCCTATTGAAGCAATTGCCATGGTGCGAATCCTAAGGTATTTAAAAAAAATGGAGCAAATGGAAGAGGGTAGATGACCTAAGGTTGTGTATATTGACAGATTGTGAAAAAGAAAGAAGACTTGTATGCGGAAAAATAACGAATGGTTTAGTAAATGGGGCATTTGCTTGAGCATGTGTCCTACAAACAATAAAGAGATAAAAACTTTTGTTATGGATAAGTTCCACAAACATACTTGGGAGAAAGAGCTAGGGGGAAAGAAGAAGTACTACATTGAAGAGTTTAACCCCACTCATAACCATCAACAAAAGGCGTACATAGGGGCCAATATTTCTTGGAGATCTAAAATTGTTATTGCTCAACTAAGGACTAATTCTCACAAACTCCGTTGTGAAACAGGGTGCTGGAAAATGCCAAAAGAAATGTGGGAGGAAAGAGTATGTATTTTGTGCTTTTTCAGAAAAGTGGAAACCAAAAAACATTTCATTTTAGAATGTGAGGACTTCAAAGACAAAATGGAAAAGTATGTAGGTATTCTAGCAGCTAGTTCTTGGGATAATCTATTCAACGAAGAGTTTGTCGAGAAGCTGGGAGCGTTATTGTAAAACTTCACAGGAAAAGGGTCGAATACAAAAGCTAGATGGAAAATTAATCTGTCCCATAGGCTATTTTTAGCCTTGTGGATGTTAAAAATACTTTTCTTTCTTTTCTATACCAATGCCTTCACAACTAGTTTGATGATTTAAGTGAGGTAAGGCCTCATGGGATTGGCATTAGCGCTGGGATTTGTGTGGTTTGTGTTGTAGTATGGACTTAGCAATTGATTTTCTTCTTGCGTGCTGTTTGTAGACTTTGACCTCCAACCCGATGAGATTAATTAGAGATTGGCTCTAAAGACAATATTTTTGTAAACAAAACCTGAAACTAACTTTTGGCTTAAAAGCCTAAAAAAATGATTTTTGCTCATGTTTACAACATTTTTCCTAAAGTCAAATAAGAAATGCCAAAAAACCTTTTGATTTGACTTTATATGTGTGTATTTTAATACTAACTCTTGTTGTTTCCATTGTGCGGGTGTTCTCCTCATATGCTCTCCGTCAATATTGAGTACTTGGTGAGTACTTGGAAGTTGGCTCGCAAAATTGGCCAAAATTCGAAGTTCTGTTATGTGACAATAGCTTGTAGAAAACTGGAAAAAGACTTAAGAAACCAACAAATTTAGCTTCTATTTGATGAAAGCGCCCATAATTACCAGTACATTTTTAGATGCTAACAAATACAATGTATAAATATACTTAATAAATAAGTAGTTACTTATTATCCAAGGGACACATCCTTTCATGGATTGATTCGGATTTTATGAGCAGAACAAAATGAATACAGATTATTAACAGGTGCTTAACACAAAATAACAGAGATATAATAAAACTGGTTTTCTATTCAATAAGGAAATAAGCTGAAACTGTAAAATGCAGCGGAAACAAGCTTGCTGGAATGGTGGTGGCTTATCTCTGAGAAGAGATGTGACGACTGCACTCAATCGACATAAGATGATTACAATGAGGCTCTGAAGGCCTTTTAAAAATAAATAGGAATGCCCAAAACCCTAGACATCCAAAAACCTAACCCTAGGAGATGAAGCACCAAAAGTCATGTGGGCCCCGTTTGGGTAAGTTAGTACATCAACTTCTCGGGGTCGTAACTTTTGCATACGATATTCGTTTTAGGTGTATAATAGCCCTTTGGAAAGGTATCGTCAAGGAGATTCATTTTGGGGGATCAATGATGCCTTCGACTATCATTGAGAAGATCGATCCTGAAAAACCTTCATTTAGGCCCTCAAAATGACCCTAGATAAGGATTTTTCTACTGAATTTGGCCCCAGGTGAGCCACTTGCCTTGGTGCAGGAGTTGCCTTGCTTTGACGACTCGATAAAGCTGGATCCTTTACTGTCAAGTTCCCTTGATTTGTGTGTCCACAATCTGATCGCTGGATTCCTATTGTATGCAGTCGGGGTTGAGATCTGTTGGTGTCAGCTACTCTGCTACGTCTGAGGTGTCCAATAATGATGGGAAATAAGGGCGAAGGAGATCCACGTTGAACACTGGGTGTAGGCCAAGGAAAGAAGGAATGTTGAGCTCAAAATAATTATCCCCCACGACCTTGGTGATGGTGTACAACCCATAACAGAGTGGGAAAAGCTTCCGATGGGGTCCTGCAAGGCGTTCTTTCTGGAAGTGCAACCAAACTTTGTCGCCCATCTGAAATGTATGTGGCACTCGATGTTGATCATGGCACTGCTTGTACTTGTCATTGGACTTCTGTAGGATATCTTGAACCTGTTGGCGGATGTGCTGGATCCGCTCAATGAACTGGGCGACTTTGTCTGCTTCAGTTGGAGCAGGAGATGAGTCGGTCGAGGTGACCACAAGGCGAAGTGCAACATTTATGGGACCCAATGGTTGGAATCCGAACCCCACCTGAAAGGGGCTGTGGCCAGTTGAGCTATGCAGGGCTCGGTTGTAGATATGTTGGACATAGGGAAGGCTCTCATCCCATGTGCGAGGGTGCTTTGAATTATACATGCAAAGGATATGAAAAATCATTTGATTGACAACCTCGGTTTGGCCATCTGTTTGGGGGTGGAAGGCCGTGGATTTGGTGAGCTTGGTGTCCAACAGTGACCAGAGGCTCGACCAGAGTGTGATGAGAAATCGGCTATCTCGATCTGAGACAATGGTTTGTGGGATTCCAAAATGTACCCAGACTCGTTCAAAGAAGATCTTGGTAGTGGCCTGTGCTGTGATGTTCTTCTTGCATGCAACCATAATCACCATCTTAGAAAAGCGATCAAAAACCACAAAAACACAGTCATTTCCCCGCTTGATGGATGGGAGGCTCGACATGTAGTCCATTGAGATGGATTCCCATGGCCTGTCAGGAGTAAGAAGAGGGGTGTATAGGCCTTATTTCTTAGTGGTTGGTTTGGCAATAATGCAAGAAGTGCAGGACCTGATATACTTGCTGACCTCCTGTCGAAGTTTCGGCTAGTAGAAATGTTTTTGTAGCATCGCCTCTATCTTTTCGACGCCAAAGTGTCCTGCCACCCGACTGTAGTGGGCTTCCCAGATCAACTTCATTTGCTCGCTTGATGGAACACATATATGGCCCAGACGACACAACAACCCATCCTGCAGATGGAAATTATCGACAACTACATTTACACCCAACATTTGGTAGGTGATGGAAAAGTCCGGGTTTGTCTCATAGAGTTGGGGCCATCCAGAGGTCTCATGGCCGTAGGAGTCTAACACCGCGGTGAGTGTTGCGAATGGCGGTCTTTTGAGGTAATCAACGATTGGTGCTTCATTTTTTATACTTGATGTTGAGGTGGAATTGATGCAAGTATGTTGACCAATTTTGATGGCGATCATTCTGCAATTTTCCTTGTGTCTGCATGAACTGCAGTGGCTTATGATTAGTGTGGATGACTGTCTCCTTCCCAAGAATGTAATGTATCCATTGGCAACAAGCTTGCATAATGGAGTACTTTTCTTTGTCATAAGTAGGGTACTTACGGACAACATCTGATAGTGTCTCACTATGATAGGCCACGGGGTGGTTGTGATGAGTGAGAACAACACCCACCGCATAGTCTGAAGCATCTGTCTCGATCTCAAAGGGCTGCTGCAGGTCTGGTAGTGAAAGTAATAGGGCTGAGCACAAGTGCTGCTTCAAATTGTCAAACACTTGTTGTTGGGACTGGCCCCACGCAAATTTCACCTTACCACCACTTCTGGCTATTTGGCNTAGTGTCTCACTATGATAGGCCACGGGGTGGTTGTGATGAGTGAGAACAACACCCACCGCATAGTCTGAAGCATCTGTCTTGATCTCAAAGGGCTGCTGCAGGTCTGGTAGTGAAAGTAATAGGGCTGAGCACAAGTGCTGCTTCAAATTGTCAAACACTTGTTGTTGGGACTGGCCCCACGCAAATTTCACCTTACCACCACTTCTGGTTATTTGGCTAAGGGCCCATACAATATGGGAGAATCCCAACACGAACCTGCGGTAGAAATTGGAAAGGTCCAAGAAGCTCCGAAGCTCAATGAGTGTGGTTGGGGATGGCCAGTCATGGATGACTTGGATCGTGGTTGGATCCATATGTACGCCATGCTGATCAATTATGTAGCTCAGGTAATCGACCATGTCCATGCCGAAGGAGAATTTTTCCAAGTTGGCATATAGCTTGTGCTACCGCAAGGTGTGCAGAACCTGCTGAATATGCTGCAAGTGTTCAACCCAAGTCTTGTTGTAAATGAGAATGTCATCCAGATACACCACTACAAAAGTATTGGTGAATGGTCACATGATATCATCCATCATCCTCATGAAAGTGGCTGGAGCATTTGTCAAACAAAAAGGCATGACCAACCATTCAAAAAGGCCTTCCTTCGACTTGAAGGAAATTTTCCATAAATCTCTATGTTTTATCAGGACATGGTGGTAGCCAGACTTCAGATCAATCTTACTAAAGTATTTGGACCCCGTGAGTTGATCAAGCAAGTCGTCGATTCAGGGAATCAGGTACCAGTTTCTGACTGTGATTTTATTCAGAGCCCGGTAATCAATGCAGAGTCTCCATGTTCCATCTTTCTTCTGTACTAGCACGATTGGGCTCCCACAAGGTGATGAGATGGGACAGATGCATCCCTTGTGGAGCAGTTCTTGGATCTGTCGCTTGATCTCCTCATTCTCTAATAAGGGGTGGCAATAGACTGGTCCATTGGGAAGTGATGCACTGAGGGTCAAATCGATGGGGTGCTTGACCTGACAGTGCAGAGGTACCCCAATAGGTGAGGAGAAGATATCTGAGTACTCTTCCACGCCCTTATCTACTTGCTTCTGCTGTGTGGAGAGGTCGGCCGCAGAGACCCTGGACGTGGATGTGATCTTTCTCTTATTCTGAGAGTGAATCACGAAGAAGAAAAAATTCCCTGTCTGAGAGATGACCTTCCTTCATTGCTTAGCATAGATCAAGGAAATAACACTAGGTGGGACTGCCTCGGGTATCTTGTAAAATTTCCCGTTCAAAGTAATAATAACACTACGAGGCCTAGAATCATATACAAAATGATGTTTCCATAAATAAGGTTGGCCCAAAAGAACATCACAAACTTCGAGAGGAGAAAAATCACACAATACCACGTCTTTGAAGGGCTTGATGCCGTACGAAATTCGACACTGTTGGCTGATGCGAAGATCGCTTCCTTGGTGGAGCCATCCAATGGTGTAGGGTTGTGGGTGAGGTGTTGTTGGTAGGGCCAGCCGCTTGATGAACTCTGCTGAGATGAGGTTCTTTTGGCTACCGCTATCCATGATGAAGTACAGTGGGGTGCCTTTTACCCACATCTGTGAATGAAAGAGGCGTTCTCCTTCTTCTGGATCGTCTGGATCACCAGACTAGAGCTTGGTGGTAGCAACAATGGCATTGGGTTTCGTGTCAATGATCCATCTTCCCCTTTATCACTCTGTCTCAGAGTCTGAACCCACATCTGATTCAAAGGATTTCACTTTGGCCACCAACAACTGCTTTGAGCGGTAGTTAGCAATATTATGCCAAGGGCTCTTATGGAAGTCACACCACTTCCTGGTATATTTCTTTGTCTTTTCGGTGTCCTTCTTTGCTTACGGCTTGGACTAGTTGTCCTAATACTGTCCATCTTTGCTCTGTCCTTTGTTCTGTGGGTTGGGGCCACCCTTTCCTGGCTTTTGTTGTGAGGGGTTCCGAGGCCCAAATTGCCACGTTTTTTGTTTGAGCTTCTGCTTGATTTTGATGACATATCGATAGGCCGTGCCCAAGGATGAGATGTCCAAAAATTCCATTTTGGTCTGGATATATCTATGCAGAGCCCCGTGATACTTGAGCACCAGATGTCACTCCGAATCTTTGATACCCAACTTGGTGAGCAAGGTATGAAAGATATTCCTGAAATCTGGCACTGCTTGGTCTCTTTCTTGCTGCAGTGTGGTCCATTTGGTATACAAGTCATCATAACTTCTGACAGGGTAGTATTGTTCCTTAATATCATCCCTGAAGGAATCCCATGTGGTCATGACTATAAATAATGAGGGTTCCTTTGTTTCCTTTTGCTCACAGAAAGTTTCCCACCAATCTTTGACATGGGGAACGACTTTGAGGAGTGCAAAAGTAATCTTTTCTCTATTCAAAAAGTTATGGACACAAAAATACCCTTCTAGTGGATTCAACCACTTGTCTACAACATCTGCGTCTATCTGACCTTCAAATATAGGGATATCGAAGTTTATTTGTACCTTGAAGGGGGTGGCGCCTCCGATCGACGAAGATGCGTCGCCTGTTGGTAGCCGCTGAAGGATTTGTGTGAAACTATCCATCATGTCGTTCCTTTGTTGTGTGAGGGATTCCTCAATCAAAAGTTTGAAAGGATATCTTGTCCCGTCATCTTTCTTTTTTCCTTCCATGAGAGGTCGCTTGGGTGTGTGAGAGCTTTTGTCCTCAAGAGAAAAAATCTCGAGACCCAACTCTTTGTACTCCGACCTTGTTGGGGACATGTATTAAGACGACAAGGAGTAGACCGCTCTGATGCCACTGATCCGGATTTTATTAGCAGAACATAATGACTACAAATTATTAACATGTGCTTAACACAAAATAATAGAGATACAATAAAACTGGTTTTCTATTCAATAAGGAAATAAGCTGAAACTGTAAAATGCAGCGGAAACAAGCTTGCTGGAATGGTGGCGGCTTATCTCTGAGAAGAGATGTGACGATTGTGTTCATTCACCAGAAGATGATTATAATGAGGTTCTGAAAGCCTTTTTACAATAAAAAAGAATTCCAAAAACCCTAGACATCCAAAAACCTAACCCTAGGAGATGAAGTGCCAAAATTCATGTAGGCCCCATTTGGGTAAGTTAGTACATCAACTAGTTCACTAAACTTTATACATAAAATTAAAAATTGCTAATAAATAATAATATAAAAAACTATAACCCTAAAACAACCTAACCACTCCATTCCTACCTTAACTATAAATACAATTCAATTAATAGCACTAAGACTTCTATTATATATAAAATTATAAAACACTTTTAAAGTTGTAACCCTAAAGCAACCATAACTAAAGCTCCCTTCTTACATGTAATTCAATTAATTAACTTTAAATTTAATTCAATTAATTAAATGTTTAATTTATGTTTATAAATATAATTCAAATAATGAAAAACACTAAAAACTTATTTTTTACATATATATATAATTAAAAAACTTTACAAACTTAGTAATAATTTATGATATATTATTATATTATTATTTAGTTTAAAAAATATAATAAATAAATAAATAAATAAAAAAATTTCATTTTTGTTTAAAACTCTGTAGATTAGGTTTTTAGACAACCGACCTAGGTTAAAATCTTAAAAACATCCTGCACAATAACTATTAATTGACCGAGATCAACAATCTATCAATTGACGATTAGTCCTGATGATGAATCCTGATTTGGATTTGAAACGTTGATGACAAAAATGACACCAACTGTGGATTATCCGGCAAACAAATTCGAAGATGATGATTCATGATCAACATTTACCTATGTTTTTGTGGGCAGACACATCCATGACTGCAGTGTATGTTCAGAACATAAGTCCTCATAATACTTTAAGGAACGTGACTCCCGAGGAGGCCTTTGCTGAATTGAAGCCTGAGGTTGGACACTTCAGGATATTTGGGTGTCTAGTATACATTCATATACCCAAAGAGAAAAGGACCAAGCTAGACCCTTCATGTGTAAAGGGTACATTTGTGGGGTACAATGAGTCTTCGAAGGCATACCAAATCTACATGCCTGGTCAGAGACAAATTGAGGTGAGCATAGATGTTATCTTTGAGGAGGAGGTAGACTTCATGAGATCTAGAGGATCTCACATGGAAATTGATAGTGAGAAACAGGAAGAGATGTTTCCTTCTCCCCCTCACCCTACAACAGTTCAGAGGGAGACAATTGATCCTATTGATCCCATTGATCCTGTACCTCCAGTTGATGTTCCGAGAGATATTGTAGTAGGTCAGAAGAGACCTACATGGGCTCGTCAGACTCTAGAGGAGGAAAAAGGACATGCAACTCCTTGTGGTACCTTCCGAGAGAGTAAGAGACCTCAAAGATATTCGTGCTATGCCACAACTATGAGCCACATCATTGATTCTGAGCCTTCATGTTATGAGGAGGCATCTAGTCAACCAGTATGGAGAGATGCCATGATGGAGGAGTATCATTCCATCATGAATAATGATGTGTGGGATATTGTTCTAAGACCTGAAGGGAAGTATATAGTGATCCAGATGGATATCGGTGGCCACCCACCTTTTCCAACTGGCTCAAAACAATTTTTTGACAATTTTGGCAATTTACTATTTTTAGCAGTTTTAACTTTTGGGGCCATTTTGAGGACCTAAATGAAGGTTTTTCTGGATCGATCTCCTCAATGATATCCAAAGGAATTATTGAGCCCCCAAAATTAATCTCCTCGAAGCTACCTTTCCAATGGGCTATCACACGCCTAAAACGAAGATCGTATGCAAAAGTTATGACCCCGGGAAGTTGATGTACTAACTTACCCAAACGGGGCCCACATGACTTTTGGCGCTTCATCTTCTAGGGTTAGGTTTTTGGATGTCTAGGGTTTTTGGCATTCTTTCTTATTGTAAAAAGGCCTTCAGAGCCTCATTTTAACCTTCTTCTTGCGAATGCACACTGCCGTCACATCTCTTCTTAGAGATAAGCTGCCACCATTCCAGGAAGCTTGTTTCCGCTGCATTTTACAGTTTCAGCTTATTTCGTTATTGAATAGAAAACCAGTTTTACTGTATCTCTGTTATTTTGTGTTAAGCACCTGTTAATAATCTGTATTCATTTCGTTCTGCTCATAAAATCTGGATTAGTGGTATCAGAGTGGTCTGCTCCTTGTCATCTTAATGCATGTCCCCAACGAGGTCGAAGTACAAAGAGTTGGGTCTCGAGCTTGTTTCTCTTGAGGAAAGAATCTCTTGCACGCCCAAGCGACCTCCCATGGCAGAAGAAAATAAATATGAGGGGACAAGAGATCCTTTCAAACTGTTGATTGAGGAAGCCCTCACGCAACAGAGGAACGAGATGATGGATAGTTTCGCGCAAATCCTTTAGCGGCTACCAACAAGCGATGCATCTTCTTCTAACGGAGGCTACGCCCCCTTCAAGCTACAAATAAACTTCGATATTCCTATATTTGAAGGTCATATAGACACAGAGGCTGTAGAAAAGTGGTTGAATCTACTAGAAGGGTATTTTTATGTCCATAACTTTTCGAATAAAGAAAATATTACTTTTGCGCTCCTCAAAGCCATTCCCCATGTCAAAGATTCGTGGGAAACTTTCCGTGAGCAAAAGGAAACAGAGGAAACCTCATTATTTTAAGTCACGACCACTTGGGAATCCTTTAGGGATGCTATTAAGGAACAATACTACCCTGTCGGAAGTTATGATGACCTGTATACCAAATGGACCACACTGCGATAAGAAAGAGACCAAACAGTGCCAGATTTCACAAATATCTTCCATACCTTGCGCACCAAGTTGGGTATCAAATATTCAGAGCGACATCTGGTGCTCAAGTATCGTGGTGCTTTGCATAGATACATACAAACCAAAATAGAATTTTTGGACATCTCATCCTTGGGCGCGGCCTACCGATATGCCGTCAAAATCGAGCAGAAGCTCAAACAAAAGACGCAAAAATTTGGGCCTGGGAACCCCTCACAACAAAATCTAGGAAAGGGCAGCCCCAACCCACCGAACAAAGGACATAGCAAAGATGGATAGTATCAGGACAACTAGTCCAAGCTGTAAGCAAAGAGGGACACTAGAAAGACAAAGAAAGATACCGAGAAGTGGTGCGACTTCCATAAGAGCCCTTGGCATAACACTGCTGACTGCTACTCAAAGTAGTCGCTGGTGGCCAAAGTGAAAGCCTCTGAATCAGATGCAGATTATGACTCTGAGCCAGAACCAGAAAGGGGAAGATGCATCATTGACGCGGAACCCAGTGCCACCGTTGCTACCACCAAGCTTCAGCCTGGTGAACCAGACGAGCCAGAAGAAGGAGAGCGTCTCTTCCATTCATAGATGTGGGTAAAAGGCATCCCGCTGCACTTCATCATTGATAGCGGTAGCTAGAAGAACCTCATCTCAGTAGAGGTCATCAAGTGGCTGGCCTTGCCAAAAATGCCGCACCCACAACCGTACACCATTGGATGGCTCCGCCAAGGAAGCGATCTCCACGTCAGCCAACAGTGCCGACTGTCGTATGCCATCAAGCCCTTCAAAGATGAGGTATTATGTGATGTTTCTCCTCTCAAAGTTTGTGATGTTCTTTTGGGCCAACCTTATTTATGGAAATGTCATGCTGTATATGAGTCTAGGCCTCGTAGTGTTATTATTACTTTGAACAGGAAATTGTACAGGATACTCGAGGCAGTCCCACCTAGTGCTATTTCCTTGATCTCTGCTAAGCAATGCAAGAAGGTCATCTCTCAGATGGGGAAGTTTGTCTTCTTCGTGATTCACTCTTAGAATAAGAAAAAGATCATAGCCACATCCAGGGTCTCTGCGACCGACCACTTCACACAGCAGAAGCAAGTAGATAAGGTTGTGGAAGAATAATCAGATATCTTCTCCTCACCTATAGGGGTACCTTTGCACTGCCAGGTCAAGCACCCCATCGATTTGACCCCCGACGCACCGCTACCCAATGGGCCAGTTTATCATCCCTCTTTGTTAGAGAATGAGGAGATCAAGCGACAGATCCAAGAACTTCTCCACAAGGGGCACATCTGCCCCAACTCATCACCTTGCGGGAGCCCAATCATGCTGGTACAGAAGAAAGATGGAACTTGGTGACTCTGTATTGATTACTGGGCTCTGAATAAAATCGCAGTCAGAAACCGGTACTCGATTCCATGAATCGATGACCTCCTTGATCAACTCACGGGGGCCAAATACTTTAGTAAGATTGATCTGAAGTCTGGCTACCACCAGGTCCTGATAGAACATACAGATGTATGGAAGACCACCTTCAAGTCAAAGGAAGGTCATGGTCATGCCCTTTGGTTTGACAAATGCTTCAACCACTTTCATGAGGATGATGGATGATATCCTACGACCATTCACCCATACTTTTGTAGTGGTGTATCTGAATGACATTCTAATTTACAGCAAGACTCGGGCCAAACACTTGCAACATATTCAACAGGTTCTGCACACCTTGCGACAGCACAAGCTATACGCCATCTTGGAAAAATGCTCCTTCGAAATGGACAGGGTCCATTAGCTGGGCTACATCATTGATCAACATGGCGTACATGTGGATCCAACCAAGATCCAATTCATCCGTGACTGGCTAGCCCCAACAACACTCACTGAGCTTCGGAGCTTCTTGGGCCTTGCCAATTTCTACCGCAGGTTCATGTTGGGTTTCTCCCATATTGCATGGGTGCTCAGCCAAATAAACAAGGGTGGTGGTAAGGCTTCATGGGGCCGGTCCCAAAAACAAGCGTGGCATGATTTGAAGCAATGATTGTGCTCAACCCCAGTACTTTCATTACCAGACCTGCAACATCCTTTTGAGATTGAGACAAATTCTTCAGACTATGCTGTGGGCACCGTTCTCACTTAGCACGGCCACCCGTGGCCTATCATAGTGAGACACTGTCAGATACTGTCCGTAAGTACCCTAGTTACGACAAAGAAATGTACTCCATTGTGAAAGCATGCCGCCAGTGGAGACATTACATTCTTTGGAAGGAGACAGTCATCCACACTGATCATAAGCCACTGCAGTTCATGCAGACACAGGGAAAATTTCAGAATGACTGCCATCAAAAGTGGTCCACATACTTGTAGCAATTCCACCTCAACATCAGGTTTAAATAGGAAGCACCAATCGCATCGCTGATTGCCTCAGCAAAGCTCCAGTCACAACACTCACCACAGTGCTAGAATCTTGCGGCCATGAGACATATGGATGGCCCCAACTCTATGAGATAGACCCTGACTTCGCCACCACCTACCAAATGTTAGGTGCAAACGTAGTTGTCGATAATTTCCATCTTTAGGATGGGTTGTTGTGTCATCTGGGCCATATTCGTGTTCCATCAAGTGAGCGAGTGAAGTTGATCTGGGAAGCCCACTATAGTCGGGTGGCAGGACACTTCGACATTGAAAAGACAGTGGCGATGCTACAAAAACATTTCTATTGGCCGAAACTTTGACAGGAGGTCAGCAAGCATATCAGGTCCTGCACTGCCTGTGCTATTGCCAAATCGACCACTAAGAAACAGGGCCTGTACACCCCTTTTCCTACTCCTGATAGGCCATGGGAATCCATCTCAATGGAGTACATGTCGGGCCTCCCATCCACCAAGCGGGGAAATGACTGTGTTTTTGTGGTTGTTGATCGCTTTTCTAAGATGGTGATTCTGGTTGCCTGCAAGAAGAACATCACAAAGAGGCCACTGCCAAGATCTTCTTTGAACGAGTCTGGGTACATTTTGGAATCCCACAAACCATTGTCTCAAATCGGGATATTTGATTTCTCATGACATTCTGGTCGAGTCTCTGGTCACTGCTGGACACCAAGCTCACCAAATCCATGGCCTTCCACCACCAGACAGATGGCCAAACCGAGGTTGTAAATCGAATGATTGTGCATATCCTTTGCATGTATAATTCAAATCACCCTCGCACATGGGATGAGAGCCTTCCCTATGTCCAACATAGCTATAACCGAGCCCTACATAGCTCAACCAACCACAACCCCTTTCAAGTGGGGTTGGGATTCCAACCATTGGGACCCATAGATGTTTCACTTCCCCTTGCGGTCACCTCGACCGACTCATCTCCTGCTCCAACTGAAGCTGACAAAGCCACCCGATTCATTGAGTAGATCCATCACATCTGCCAACAGGTTCAGGATATCCTACAAAAGTCCAATGACAAGTACAATCAACGTCATGATCAACAATAGGTGTCGCATAAGTTTCAGGTGGGTGACAAAGTTTGGTTTCACTTGCAGAAAGAACGCCTTATAGGGCCCCATCGGAAGCTTCGGCCACTCCGTTATGGGTTGTACACTATCACCAAGGCCATGGGGGATAATGATTTTGAGCTCAACATTCCTCCTTTCTTTGGGCTGCACCCAGTGTTCAACGTGGATCTCCTTTGCCCTTATTTCCCACCTCAGAAGTAGCAGAACAACTGAAACCAATAGAGCTCAACCCTGACTGCCTACAATAGGCATACAATGATCATATTGTGGACAGATAGATCAAGGGCACTCGACAATAAAGGATCCAACTTTATCGAGTCATCAAAGTATGGCAACTCTTGCACCAAGGCAAGTGGCTCACTCGGGGCCAAATTCAACAGAAATTTCCTCATCTAATAGGGGAATTCAACGCAATGTAGACCATTTATTCCTAAGGAGGGAGGATTGATCCAGATGGATATCAGTGGCCACCCACCTTTTCCAACTGGCTCAAAACAATTTTCTGACAATTTTGGCAATTTACTATTTTTAGCAGTTTTAACTTCCGGGGCCATTTTGAGGGCCTAAATGAATTTTTTTTTTGGGATTGAGCTCCTCAATGATATACAAGGGCATCATTGAGCCCCAAAAATGAATCTCCTCAATTATACCTTTCCAATGGTCTATCACACGCCTAAAACGAAGATCGTATGCAAAAGTTACGACCACAGGAAGTTGATGTACTAACTTACCCAAACGGGGCCCACATGACTTTTGGCGCTTCATATCCTAGGGTTAGGTTTTTGGATGTCTAGGGTTTTTGGAATTATTGATTATTGTAAAAAGGCCTTCAGAGCCTCATTGTAACCTTCTTCTTGTGAATGCGTGCTGCCGTCACATCTCTTCTTAGAGATAAGCCACCACCATTCCAACAAGCTTGTTTCCACTGCATTTTACAGTTTCAACTTATTTCGTTATTGAATAGAAAACCAGTTTTACTGTATCTCTGTTATTTTTTGTTAAGCACCTGTTAATAATATGTATTCATTTCGTTCTGCTCATAAAATCCGGATCATGTAGTGACTTTCAAATGGATCTATAAGATCAAACATACAACTGACGGAAGCATCGAGAAGCACAAAACAAGATTCTTTGCTAGAGGATTCTCTCAGGTGGAGGGAATAGATTATGAGGACACATTTTCTCCTATTGCTCGATACACTTCTATCCAGATGATTATTTCCCTCACAACATCCATGGGTTTGAGACTACATCAGATAGATGTGAAGTCAACCTTTCTCAATGGATAGATTGAGGAAGAAATATACATCGACCAACCATATGTTTTCTTCATACGTGAGAAGGAGTCTCATGTGTGTTGGTTGAAGAAGGCCCTGTATAGACTCAAGAAGATACCTTGAGCTTGGTATGTGAGGATTGATGGACACCTGATGAGTTTGGTCTTGAAAAAAAGTGTTGTTGATCCCAACCTGTACTACAAGACTATTAACAGTGAGGCCCTGATTCTAGTCCTCTACGTTGATGATTTATTCCTCACCGGTACAGAGAGTCTTATTACTGAATGCAAGTATCTGTTGGCCTCTGAGTTTGAGATGATGGATCTTGGTATGATGCACTACTTCTTGGGAATAGAGGTGTGGAAGACAACTGATGAGATCTTCCTAAGTCAAGGGAAGTACACAATTGAGATATTGAAAAAGTTTGGGATGCTGAACTGTAAACCCATGGATACACTAATGGTGATGGATCTGAAGAAACTAAGTGTGTCTTCTTTCGATTCCGATGATATTGATCTGACCCAGTACATACAACTGATTGGATCATTGATGTATTTGGTTAATATCAGACCAGATATTTTCTATGCAATGAGTGCACTTAGCTAATTTATGATCCAACCGAGACATACACACTGGATTGTTGTGAAGCACGTGTTGATATACATGCGAGGAAAAATTGGACATGGTATGAGATATACTTCTAGTATTGACATGAGATTGTAGGGATATACTGACTCTAATTGGGTAGGGAGCGTAGTGGATAGGAAGAGCACCTTCCGGTGTTGCTTCACTTTGGGATATGCCATGGTTTCTTGGTGTAGCAGGAAACAAACTTCTGTGGCCTTGAGTATTGCAGAAGCATAGTACATTGCATTGAGTGTGACAGTCCATGAAGCAGTGTGGCTTCACAAACTCCTTGCAGATTTATTTGGACATGTCCTAGATTCCACTGTTATTAATTGTGATAACCAGAGCTGCGTGAAGCTCTTAGAGAATCCATTTTTTCATGACAAATCAAAACACAATGAGATCAAGTACCATTACATCCAAGACATGGTGCAGAGGAAGTAAGTATTGGTGCAGTACCTTCCTACATATGACTAGGTTGCTGATGTTATTACCAAAACCCTTACCGGGACAAAGTTCGAGTACTTCCATGACAAAATTGTTGTGGCAGAGAATGCCTCCCTTGCTGAAAGGGAGTGTTGATGTTTGCAGCTTCCTGAAACATTCTCCAGATCATACTCCTTTGTGACTGAAGTGAATTGATCTGTGATGACACTTATCCAAGAAGGTATAAGTGGGTTTGGGCTTATAGCCCAACGTCCCATGTGGAGAGCACATGAGGACATGTCAAGGGAGTTGACCCTAGTGTTTCTAAAGGGTGTAGCCTCTAGAAGTCCACATGGGAGTGCCATATGTGAAAAACATTCTCCAGATCATACTCCTTTGCGAATTGAGTTGAGTTGATATGCGAGGACACTTATTCGAGAAGGGATAAGTGCATTTGGGCCTATAGCCCAATGTCCCATGTGGATTGAACATGAGGACATGCCAAGAGAGTTGACCCTTGACATCACACATTATGCGAGTTGACCCTAATGTTTCCAGAGGGTGTAGCCTCTAGAAGTCCACATGGGAGTTCCATGTGTGAAAAAACTTTTTCTACTATGGTGGTTGTGTACCATTGGTGAAGACTGTGTTTCTCTGGACAATAGTTGTGTTCTACTATGGAAAGATAACTCCCTAGCTAAGAGGGAGTGTTGATGTTTCAACATCGGGCAAAACTTCTCCTAGATTGGGCTGCAAACCAAGGGAGATAGGATACATATATCATAAAGGTGCACTTGTGGTAAATGGGCCCATATGTAGTCCTTCCTTTATCATGACAAGGAATAATATGGACTCGAGGTGCTTGAGGTGTTTTCCACGTGTTAGTTAGCATCATGCTAACATTCAATCATGGGGGTGTACCTATGGTGAACAACTTTGGTTGAGAATGTCTCCCTCATTGAGAGGGAGTGTTGATGTTTGGACAACATCGGGAATACATTCTTCCATATATATATATATGACATGACATTTATAATATAACATATAAATATAGTTAATAAATAAGTAGTTACTTATTATCCAAGGGACACATCCTTTCATGAATGGTCACCATATGTTCTATATATATGGAACTCTCATCATTGTAATAAAATATATCAATCTATTATAATCATTTTGTCTTAGCATTTTCTACTGTACTCTTGTCTCTGTGCATGGTTATCCTTATTGTGATCTTGGTTATTATTGCTGCTATTGTTCATGGTTTATGCTTCAGTTCTTGTAAATTTGTAAAGAAACTGAATGTAATTGAACAACATTAAACTCCAATAGTCAAAAGTCTCATGCAAAACTCTTTACCAGTTTAAAAGGATATCTATGGTTTTAAAAAAACAAAAGAAACTTACAAAGTTTGACATGGTTGAAATTTTCCTTGAGATTGGTATTGAGCAGTTTAAAAAACAATGTTGTTATGTCGTGGATACTATACGAGAAATGTTGTTGGAACAAACAAGATTTGGTTGGTGGGAGTTTTGTTAGATTAGTTTGGAAATAATTGTCTTGGTAAACAATGAATATCCAAATGCTTTTTGGCAAATGATGGTAATGTTGATTTTAACGTTAATAAATGTTATTTCATGTAATAGAACAATATTCGTCTCATTCCCTTTCATTATCTCATTTTCCGCTCATTATATGCCCACCATCTTACCAATAACATTTAATTTATCCCTTGTTATGTTATTATGAATTTCATTTAAAAAAAAAGAAAGGATTAAAAGGGATTGGATGACGTCTTGAATTGGAAATTATGATATGGAGACATTGTTTGGTTCTTTATTTTGCTTGAACAACATCCATTTATTCATTCTCGTCCAAACTATCGTTTTTCATTCATTACAAATCCCCCCATTTTCCCAATGACCTTGTAGTTCCCTGTTCAATTGCAATTGATTATTAAATTCAATATGTGGTGGGTTGTGTCAATGGATGGATTGCTTATGCTTATGTTGTGAATGACAGAGCCAACATTTTGATTTCATTTAGGTAGAGTATTAGTGAATGGATTGTTAAAGGTTTTCATACTCTGATTGGAATATTGCTTCAAAATGCATTTTTTTAGAAGGGGCAACAATGACAGAGGTGAAAACAAAGTTAGAGGAAATAATTGGCAAAGGGGGCATAAAAGGCCACAATTCTCAATCCATTTTGATGCTGATCCGCAAGAACTGAATCGACTTTTCCAAGATGGATTCTTTAATTTAGTTGGCCAAGGGATTCTACAACTTAGACTTGAGAGACATCCTTTCCATCCTCATCAAAACTTCTATGGTGTCTGTGTCCCCCCTCATGTTTCTATGCAACCAGAGCCACCTGTCAATCATGGGTGGAAAGAAATTGTTCGTCAGCCTATTGCACATCATCATGGTTGGCCTACAATATCATTACCATTTCCCCCTCCTCCACTGCCATTCAACCCAAATTACCAAGTTTATCGTGTTGCCTCACTAGTCTAGTCCTCTCATGGAATCTAGAGACTAAAAACGACCATCCCCGAGCCATAAATTATTAAAGGAAAAGGAGTGCCTAATCCCTCCAAGTCTTCCAAAGACTCCTCTAAATCAATGTCTCTCATATCCACCTCAAAGATAGTTGTTCCCATGTCATCATTGAAATTCAACCACAAGGTTCCAATCAATCGAAGGCTGTTGCACAATACAAATTATCAAAGGAAGGCAACAATGAAAAAAGGCATATCGCCTCTCACAGTAAATATGGGTTTTATTGTTATTTTTTTTTAGGACAAATTTTATTGGTAGGATGAAAAAATGTTTTGGACAACATGGATATAATTCTATTTTTGGGCAATAATCATGTTTTATTTTGATACTAAATATTTGACTATTTATATGAGAATGGGAGTTACAAGGGAAATGTTTGAGTTAATTTTTGGGGTGTTATATTTCATATGTTGTTGATCATTAAAGAAATGAAAATTGGAGTGAAAAGCGGTCCCACCTATTTAGTTATTATTTAAATAGACCCTTATTTATTTTATTGTTATTTACTTGTCTCAACTTATTGGTTAAGCTAACTAAAGCTTAGAAAAAGAAAGGTAGTTGAACTACCATAAAATATTGGGAAATAATGAAAGCTCAATCAAAAGAAGAGACAAAAGGAGAGAGAGAGAGAGAGAGAGAGAGAGAGAGAGAGAGAGAGAGAATAATGAGAACTTCTGATATAAGGTCTACTCTATACTTAAAAAAATTATTCTTTTCTTCATTCATTATGAGTTTCCTAGAAAGCTAAACCATCTTGATGACAACAAGGTCTTATTAAAGGCAACATGATTCAAAACTGAATCATATCTTTTAGTAACTTGTTTCTAAAGGTGTATGATCTATCTTAGGCTGTCTGTGTGTTCTTGTTTGTTTGTGGATTAGATTTCATGACCGATAAAGGATATTTTGCAGAGTCAAGTGACAACACTTTTATGGGAAGCTGATCCATATATTTAGCTTCAATTTTCTTTTATTGTTAGAGTATTTTTGTATGGTTCCCATTGAAGACTTCTAAATTTGACTTTGGTCCCCACCCTCGTAGGGGTTTGTAAAGAGAATTTTTTCTTTGTATTTCAGAATGAAGTTAATATAAAAATCATATTTCTGATTTCAGTCTCACATATGTATCTTAATGATATTTTTCAAATTTTTCTTTTATCCTTGTCTCTTATTCATGTACACACTTATGTATATTTTTTCTTTCTTTCTTTTGCATAGTTACATATAATATATAAAATCAGCCTTGGTTCCTCATACATATTACCTGTGGATCAACTGATTGTTTTGAATTTAGGGCTATAAACTCTGGGCAACATTCCCAACTATCTTGCCTTAGCCTAGCAAGATATGACAATGCTTGAGTAAGGTTCTTCATACCTTTTCCTCAGCATTTATTTGGCAACTCAACTGAGGAGATCATTCCATATCTCTCTGGTTGTTGTATCACTGTTGTATTTTATTTTCTATTTTGTCTGATTACTCTTTGACTGATATTTTCATGACAGTGCTGGTTGTGAGATAGACGAATATTAGATATGGTATTGTTTACCAAACCAACATTACCTTGTCTTTATTTAATATTATCTTAGTAACTGCTAATACTCATGATGAACTTCACATCTCTTGGGAAGTAATTTCCAAGGACATAAACATACGTGAACGCTGGGAAGCCAGGCAAAGACAACCCATAAATCAACAATGACCTTTTTACGATAATCTCTTACCTTCTTAATATTCTATTTCATATCCTCTAATTATTGTCATTCTAGAAGAAGGAGAGGATTGTCCCTGGAAATTAATCCAATTTCTGAAATAGGAAGGAGGAAGATTGTCTTACAAACACAACAAAGTGTTCTTAGGTGAACCCAAATTGATTTTTCCAGTTCATATTCATCACCCATACTTATCACCTTCAACATGACTTCTTCAGGAAGTGGTAGTGGTACTGGAGGTTCCTCCTCCTGCAACCTTTTTCTTCATCCTTGATTGGAAGTATCTATAGCCATCAAGTGCCTATTCAATCTACTACTAATCCTGCCAAGGTCATTAAAAAATATTGACTTTTTCAATTCGAAGAAGATGCTACAACTACCCTGTTGCACGCGTCTTCCCCTTTGAATCTCGCACTAGCCACTCAACCATTACCAAAATTCAAAGATCATTTATCTATATTCTTAGGAAATGGTACTGTCACCACAAATGAACACCTGGTAGCATTTTCCAATGCTTGTCACAACATAGGGGATAATGATAACGACACTTGCATGTGTCTATTTGTCAATTCTCTCGAAGGGAAAGAAGCATAATATTTTTTTGACCTCCCTCCCAAAATCCTTTCCACATGGGAAGAATTGGTTTATTGGTTCAAATCCGCTTACAGACAACCCAAGAGTCCAACTGATCAATTAAGGGAATACAACAGTATTGCTTATAATGATGGTGAAACCATCAAATATTTTAACCTTCATTTCACCAAGCTATATAATCAAATCCCTGAATTAATTCATCCACAAAATCAAGTTGCTTTCATGCATTATTATAATGCTTTACCTTCTTCTTATCGTCATAGACTTGAGTAAAAGGCTATCGATAATCTCGGTTCTATCCTTCAGGCTTGCCTAGAGTATGAAGAGAAACTTGAAAGAATAGGTATTCCTAAGGGAGACTTTGTCAAGCAAGCAAAGATGTTTGCGATCCTACAACTTATGCAAGACATGAACAATAGGATGATAGCCTACGAATGAAAAGGACTTCCTTCTTCTTCTTCTCCCGTGAATTATTCTCTAGTGCATTTTAGAATACTAATGAAAACACTTTTAAGCCAAAGGCCATGATGACTCTCTCTTGGTGTAATTTTTGTGAAGAAAACCATGATGAAAATACATGCAAGGTTAAACAAAATGCTAGAGATAAGATTTTTGGCAAAAGGCCTGAGACCACTATCGTTGTTTTAGATTGGGCCGAACCAAAAGATGTTATGGTAGTAAATAATATAAATAAATCCTATACTCCCAAGAGAAAATTTGATCCTCCTCACACTTCCTTTGCCCCAAGTTTATCTTCTCAAACTGATGATACACAAACTGTCAGAACCTCAAGCGATCAAGGAGTATCTTCTCCTCTCCCTTCTTCCAAGTATAACATCCTTAACCAATTGGTTAACATCAAAGCAGGTGATACCATTTTGGACATGGTTGGTATCCTATAACAACATAAGCATCTTAAGGACTTTATGGAAGGTACAATTTCTACCATATCCAATCTATCTAAAGATTTGAAGGAAGAAGACTCAACTATAAATAAAATATGTGTAAATAACTTTAGGAACCCTGTAAAAAACCCCCCTTTCTACATTTCTGTAAAAACCATGGAAAAAATAGCTCACTGTTTCCTAATTAATGGCAGGTCTGGTCCAAGTGTGATGTATAAAATAATCATGGAAGAGATTGGATTATCTTGTACAAACGAATATTCAAGAAGCACGATATCTTATAATAATTCGCAATAATCAACTATAGGTGAAATCAAATATGTAACCTTAGTTTTGTGTGCACGTCCCGAGATGAGAACAACTCTCGACATCCAAGTGTTTGATATGCTCTTGAGTAACTACTCAATTATTTTGGGAAGGGACTGACATGCCTTAATTGGTGGATACCTTTCACTCGATGGTACACATTTTTTTTTGTTTGTTAATTTGTGCGAGACCTGGTGGCTACGCGATTAACCTGTGGCTTGAGAAACCGCGACTCAGGGGAATCTAAGCCGTCAAAATCACCTGGGGATCGCACCCAGCCTGAGCCACACCAACCCTTAACATGGTTGGATTTTTTGTCCCTGCAGGTTTCAAACCAGTGACTTTAACATCACGGAGTGGCTTAACAACACACTCCGTCACCGACTGTCCTACACCTCGGGGACCTCGATGGTACACATTAATCTATCCCTCAAAATGGAAATAACATCATAGTTCTTAGGGAAGAAAGAATTTCACCCTATAAAGTGAGCATTCCCCAACTCAATGTAAATAATCTCGAAGGATATTTTGGGGTGTACTCTATATTTGTTGATGAAGGAGACACTATGCTTGAACCAACTGATTTTAATGATGGCATGTGGCACATGCATTTCGATGGCTCATGTTAAAATGAGGGTAATGGAGTTGACATCATTCTATATTCTCCCATAGGTAAAATTCACAATTTCTCTTACAGATTGGAATTTGCTTGTACAAACAATGTTGCTGAGTTTGAAGCCTTATTGTTGGGCATTGAAAATGCATATAATCTTAGATGTGGCCACCTTATAGTTTTTGGTGATTCTTAACTTGTTCTGAATCTTGTACATAAGATCTATGCTCCAAACAACAAGTTACTTAAGCGTTATACCCAAGTTGTTTGGATGCTAATTTCAAATCTGCTATCGTTCAACATCACTCATGTTAAGAGGGAACTTGACTCAATGGATGATAGATTAGCTATTTTTGCAGCTTCTCCTACTCGACAACTCTTACCTCAAAGGCCTGATTGTACTTTTCAATCTCTTTACTGTCCTTACCTTCCCGATAATGTAGAATCATGGCAAGTTTTCCCGAGTGACGAAGGCATTTATGCTTTCATATAGAATGAACCTTTTAAGCCCAAGGGAATCATTTCTCTTGAAGAGGAAAAGTTTCCTAAAGCATTGACTCCCCTCGAGAGTTCATTCTCATCAAGTGATGTAGTAAACAAAGAAACACACAAGGAAGAGGAGTAAAAAAGGAAGTTTGGTGATACCATCTCCTTGAATATTGAGACATCTGAATATCTAAATATAATAAAAATAGGTTCCCAATGTTGTGATGAAGAGAAAGCGAAATTCACAAAGTTACTTCATGAATTTCAAGATGTTTTTTCCTAGTCATATGAGGATCTTCGTGTTTTTGACTACTCTTATACAACATGCCATTCTTATCAAGGAAGGGGAAAAACCAGTTAGGAAAAGACAAAGACTTATCAATCCTGCACTTGAAGCCACCATTAGGAAGGAATTAGAAAAACTATTGAATGCCCATATAATATTTCCAGTCAAGTATTCTGAATGGGTTTCAAATCTGGTCCCTGTTTGGAAAATCACCGGTCAGATCAGATTATGTGTCGATTTTCACGCATTAAATAGGGAAATTGTAAAAGACCATTTTTCGCTTCCTAATATGGAGATGATTTTACAACATGTCGCAGGATCTCAAATGATGTCCTTACTTGACGATTTTTCTAGATATAATAAAATCAAGGTAAAAAAGACTGATAGATATAAAACCACATTTACCACATCCTGGGGCACATTTGCTTATGTACGTGTGCCTTTTGTCTTATCTAATGCAGGTGCCACTTTTCAAAGATATATGAAGATATATTTTGATGATCTAATTGGTAAGATTACCCAAGTTTATCTTGATGATTTGAATTTTTATTCTAAAAACCAGTTGGATCATTTCGGTCATCTTAGAAAAGTTCTTATGCACTGCAGAAAATTTGGCTTTTCTTTAAATCCTTCCAAATCCATTTTCGGTGTCACAAAGAGTAAGCTTATCGATCACATTGTTTCTAATTCATGGATAAGTATAGATCCTGAGAGGATTACTGCCATTCTAAAACTCCCTGCCCCCACATCCAAGAAATAAGTTCAAGCTTTCATGGGTATTATTAATTTTGTTCATATATTTGTTCCCGATTTTGTTGTCATGGTTAAGCCAATCCATAATCTTTTGAAGCAAGATCGTTATTTTTCTTGGACAAATGATGTCGAAATTATTTCCTTAGGATTGAGAAGGTGATCAGTTCCGCACCGGTTTTCGCAAAACCAAATTTCGATAAAGACTTTATCATATACACCAATGCCACTGAGGAGGAAATTTCTACTATCCTCTTACAATGTGATGAAAAAAACAATGAAAAACCTGTAGCTTACATGAGTCAAAGTCTATCAAATGATGAGATCAAATACTCTTATATTGAGAAACATGATTTCTCTCTTGTCAAAGTGCTAGTAGGAAAATCCCCCTATAACTATACTGGAATTCTAAGTATAGACAGAGAAATGACACCCTTAAAAGTCAATCTAATTCCTACACTACCCCAAGCATTCCAAAATAGATGAACATAAAGCAATGAAAGAGTAAGTCAAAATCTGTACCTTTAATCCAGTGTTTGGTGCTAACCTCCTCAAGCTTTGTATCTCCCAAGGCCGCAAGTATCCTCCCAAAGATGATCTGCATCCACAACTAGGAAAAAAATGCTACAAACATTCTATTTCTATTCATCAATTAGGGTTATATATTATTAATTATGCTTAAACCAAATAAAATACATAGATATATCATTTGGGTCAGGGAAACAAATTCTTTTATTCAATACTCAAATATTGGAAATTACAACCTTTGTAGGCCAATGCTCCGTGAACCTGGTCCGGGATCGTCTTGAAAATGCTCCAAGTGCACCTTCCCAATGGCTTCTCTCACAATCTGCTGATCACTTCAAGGGAATGAAATGGATTGTATGGGAAAAAAGGGCTAGAGAAGGAATGCTGAGGCAGTAGCTCACAAAAGGATGCAAATACTTAGGCAAGGAAGGAAAGGGAATTTGGTCAGAGTTTCACTGTTATAATGCTTGATTATGGAATGAGACCCTAAGACCTCATTTTATATGACAAAAGGATAGTTATTCAGTTGGGGGATGGGCTATAGAAGGTGAATTGGTTGGGAAACCTCCAATAGCCCATAAATTCCACCAATTTCCTTGCAAGTTTTGGAGGTATACGTGGGATGTTTATTATGCAGGTAGCATATGTACATGGGCTATCTAGCATGCAACAAGCATATGTACGTGGGAAGTGGTGCAACATAGCATGTACATGCTCCAAAAAATGTTTTTTTAAATAGAGTTCCTCAACAATGATTTGGAAAAATATGCAAGTAGGAAGGCCAATGCCATGTATGCATGAGTAGGGAATTTTAGGGCTATAACATATGCCTCCTAATGTGTGAGGTTATAAGAGAAACTGATGGCTGAAATACATTACAATATATTTACTGTTGAGAATGCATGAAATCAAGTGAGCCCCGGACCATAGTTTGAGAGGTGCCATCTGCAAAACAACAATTATCTCTCCGAGGTGGGCATATCCATGCTCAGGATGAACTAAATCATGGATTCCAATCAAATACACTACAGATCCATGTCATATAACTATATAAAGTATAGCTGCAAGTAATACACAATGAATCTACATCTCAAAATCAGTCGAAGATATACAAGTACAATATACATCTTCAAGAAGCTAGTGACGCCTGTGACTGGAGATGAAGTCTTCATAGCTCGAGAAACAACTTCGAGATCTTTAAAACTCAAGTAGGAGTGAAATGGGAGTGTAAGACTCACTACTCCAAGGTCTTCGACAACCCATTGGGAAAATACTGGAGGATCTCGATGATCAGGCAGAGAACTTCGTTGATTTTGAATCTGGACTTGAATGGACTCTCAGGATGGCCAACTCATGAAAGTCAAGAGACAAACTACAGAAATGCTGACTCAGGTTGGGTAAAACTTCCCTTGGAAAAAATCACGAAATATGATCAGACTCAGGCATCGTAACATTGACATAAGTCTGTGATGCAGGAGGCATCAAAAACTCTCCATATGTTTGGAATAGTAACTGAATGGAGGAGGACTCAACTCTATGTAGTAAGAACAACTTCCTAAGGTCATACTAGATCCCAATGCTTGACGAACAAACGAAAGGATGTGATTTGTCCAAGGTTGATTATCTTTGCTGCCAAAAAAAAAATGTAAATTTCTTGTCCCCTCTTTTCGGAATATTTGATTTTTTTATCTTTTTCAATTTTTAATGAGCTTAAAAAAGAATAAAATAATTCTACGTTCGAAAGGAGGAATGAGTGTCACAAGAAAGAAAACTAGTTCCAAGCACATGGAACATACTGATGCTGAAGGAAAGGAGACATGTGCACGATAAGGACACTCGGGGAAAATTCCTCCATGGGTCAAGGTGTCAGATCATAGAGAGGAAAAAATGATGCAAGGTTTGCGTATAAGGAATGCTTCAAAGGTTCAGTTGAGAACAACATGGAATTGACATTAGGCGAAATATGCAAAGATGAAACCCACAATGCAATTAAGCATGAATCAACAAGACCCCTTTTATGTAAATTTTTACGAGCCCAGAGAAGGTAAGATCAGTGGTTTTTTCACATTCAGAGAGTCTAAAAAAACATTAAAGAAGACTCCAGGGAGTACTTCTCACAGTTAGTCCAATCGAATCGAGAAAGGGTTAAACTTTCAAAAATACGTCTTTTCAAAACCATTTTAACGAGTGTGACAAAGATGAGATCACTAGGCTATCTTTTCAATTTTAAGGAGTCTGAACAGAGCTTAAATATGGACTCATAACCTTTTTCTGAGTTTAGTCGCCTTAGCTCAAATAAAATTAACCAAGGAGAACTCTCCCGGCGAGATGAATCTTTCGAGGCATACCTTTTTCCGCAATAATCTACTAGCTGGAAAAAGGGTTAAACTCATGCCAAGTAGATGTTCTTCTGGACCAATTTATCGAGTGTGAAGGAACAAGGTTACTCGAAGATCTTTTCAATTTTAGGGAGTCTGAAAAGAGCTTAACTATGGACTCCAGGTGGTTTCCTTTTTCGTAAGTAATCTCCAAGGCCCGAAAAAAGTGATAAACCAAAACCAAGGAGAATGTTCCTTTTTCGAAAATTTAGTCCCTCAAGCCCGAAAAAGGGTTAAAATTACATCTGAAAATACTCTTCTAGTGAACCAAAGTTCCTAGAGCATACGTTTATTCATAAAATTATCCATCTAGACTGGAAAATGGGTAAACTACCTCCATACAGATGTGCCTTCAAATTTGAATTTGGAGAGCGTGAAGGGAAACAAGATCGCTTGCCAATATTTTCAATTTTAGAGAGTTTGAAAATGGATTAAAGAAGACTCCAGACTCCAGATGAGATCAAAATGAATAAATACAGTGTCGTTGGATGTTGCTTTCAAATTTAAAGCAATCTTGAAAGACAACAAAGCGTTCTCATTGGGGAGTCTCGAGGGTAAGGCCAAGAATGATGATTGGAAAGAAGAATGAGGCTTCAATACGAAATCATGATGGGACTAATCAAGGACTCCCAAGCCTATAGTCAAAACTGATAGCATGGATGCCAAAATGCAACAAAGGATCTACCCAGGGCATCCATGTAGAGGTAGGCTCTACCACCTAATTACGACACTTCTAAAGCAACAAAGAAGGTTTCGTGTCACACTTCGATGGGGTCGATCCTATGGAAAAGAGGAAATGACAACGAGATGTAAAAAGTGGGAATGAAAACCTAACTTATATGAAAAAGTTGGAAAAAGCGACTTTTACCAAGGGATGACGAAAATGTAATTATTCCCAAAAAATAATCACCAAACCGAAAGGAGAAAAGTACCAGAACGACTAATAGATAACTCAAAAGCGAATTCGAGTAGCCACCAAGCTAGGAAAAGTGAAAAAGAGGACCAAAAAGGGGAAAAAGGGGCCAAAAAATTCTATAAATAGAAGTGGATAGCTCATTTTCACCATTGCAAATTGGAAATTAACCAAAAATTCAAAAAACCCCCCATCAAAAGAGTGAATTCCAGGAGCTACGGTGGATGAAAAACCCTCCTACTTGGACCAAGTAAGTACATAATTATTCCTCTTGCATTTCCATTCTTTTTAATTTAGTTTTAAGTTTGGGAGGGGCGTGCCCTTGTAAAATGGTCACGTCTGCGTGTACGTGGGCTGTTGAAGGCTACCCGCATATGTACTCGGGCAAAGTAACAAACAACCCATGTACATACAAAAATGTGTAGTAAATAGCCCACGTACACCTCCCTTTGTATTGAAAAAATAGAAATACAAGTATTAACTCCTCTCCAATTTTTTATGTGACATGATTTATGTTCACTGTAGGGAGAGAGAGCATGAGGAGATAGATATCTTGGTTGAGGAGGACCCTATGGCTATCGCCTCACTAAAACAATGTGGTTTATGGAAATTCTTCCAGTGTCCATTATGAGGGCACAACTAAGGTTTCTTAATGCTCTTGTGGAGTATTGACATCCTGATGCAGAGGCTTTCATGCTGGAGGGTCAATCACTAACCCTGACTACATAGGATATCTACTTCCTGATCAACCTCTCCAGAAGAGGGGAACCGGTCAACTTGAGGACCTTTCCTTCGGGTTGTTCAACATCGAAGATTATATCAACATGTATTGTGAGGTTGGTACTGAGAAAGTGGGTTCTCAAGTGACGATTCACAAGATCACCAACCTCTCTCCATGAGTGATCTTACTCTTGATCAGGCAGATTACTAGATCTACAACACTTCATTAGGCCTCACGCACACATATGCACTGTGCAGTTTAGTGTTTGGAGGCAACAAACTTTGACTGGAGTACCACCATGCTAGTATGCATGAAGAGACAACTCATAGAGTGTCGTAAGCATACCAACAAGAAATTCAGTTTTGGTACCATCTTATGCTCCTTCTTCGAGAGGGTGCCCAGTCTCACTCTTAGAGAGACAGTACGAGGGCATATAGCCTCCTTCCCAGCAGTGAGCAGGTGGGTAGTTTTACTGCCTAGACAGAGTGGAGGAAGGACTGTAGAGGCCTTCGACGACAAATTTTTTGACTGGTGAGCACGTTAGATACCAATTATAGAGGATTGTCCCTATTCAGGGATCAAATTCCTCAGAGATCTAGACATGTCTGTGCCTCCTGGAGAAGAGCATGGCGAGATATGCAACATATATTTTTGAAATTATTAAATTTTTTAATTTTCATATATATCCTTTTTATGTGTGTGTAGAGTACTAACTCGTGAATCTGTTATGTACAGATGTGGGAACTATTCGAATGACAGACTTTGCTAGGACTCAATGTTGTCCTCGACCAGAGGCAGGACCAACAATAGCAAGAGGACCAACAACTGCAGGAGGACCCCCAACCGGAGAGGCTGATAGAGTCTTACGATGAGTAGAGCGTAACCTCACTGCTCTCACTCGTGCTATTCCTATGACTGAGATTGATGATCTCTGCCCATCTATGTAGCCACATGTAGTAGGGGTGCCTCGGATCTGGGTCTAGTTGTTTCGACGTCTTGCGAACGTCGTCGTTCACTATAGCAAGGCCAATAGGCCTAGACCTTAGATAGTGTCAGACCACTTACGTGCTGAGGGCACTTTTTGTACTATATATTTTGAGGTCATAATCCCAACGATGTATACCGATGACTTTTGAGGCTTTCATGCCCAATTTTGTACTCATGACACTATTTTGGACACAAACACACATACACACACACACACACACACACACACATATACATATTTCTTGTTTTATGGAGAACATTTTTTACAAATGTATTTACATGTGTACGCATGTGCTTTTCTTTTTACATGTGAGCAACATGCCAATCTAAAAGTTTATTAGCTAGAGTATCTGTTAAATGATTAAATATCCTAGGAACATGGATATATGTAATGTATTTGAAAGATCATTCTAAGAGATGTGCCCTAAGGACTCGTCGGTGAAGAGTGGGATCATAAACGTGGTAAACCCCATTTAACTGGGACACAACCATCTAAGCATCTAAGTAAACCCGGAGGCAAGAAATTCCATGCGACAAAGCATCATGTAACAATTATATCACTGTGTTGTACTCGAAAACATTATTGGTTGCGTCACCTAGACAAATACCTCCAAAATATAAAAACTAGCCTCCAGGTGTGAAAATCACCCAAGCTGCAGAAGCAACCCTTCGAGTGTGTCGGCTAGCGCCATCCACGAACCCAAAATAAACCTCCAATTCACTTGACATATGCCACAGTGAAAAAGAAGACATTAATAAATACACATCCACAAGACAAAAAATACAAAAAATGTATAAGAGATTATACATATATACAAGAAGCCACTTGGGTGACCGACCTAAGAGTAGTACTTCTTAAGGTAGAGCCCATTTCTAGGCTCTGCTAAAGCATTTCCCTCAAAATCAAACATTCGGTAAGTGACCTTCTCTAAGACCTCTTTCACAATGAAAGGTATGAACCACATGGGCTTGAATTTGCCTATCCCTAGGGGATATTTGTCTTGATCATAGACTAGGACAAGATCGCCTTTAGAGAAAATATGAGGGTGAACAAACCGATCATACTGACACTTGACTCGTTGCTTATGAGCCTCATTTTCCAAGGCTACATCACAACAGTGCTCATCGAGCTGCTCGAGATATAGAAGGCGTTCCTCAAGCAATGAAGTGTCGGGAAGTAACTCCACTACCAAATTTAAAGAAGGGATTGGACACTCAATAGGTAAGACTGCTTCCAACCCATATACGAGTTGAAAAGGTGAAAAACCAGTGGCAGTGTTCATAGACATTCGATAGGACCACAATTATTAATACAACATCAATTTGACTTGGTATAATTGATCGTCCGCTGAAGTATAGTGTTGAGAGACTTATTCATGACTTCAACCTGACCATTCACTTGTTGGCAGTATGGTGAAAAATGTTCCTGTTTGAACCCAAGATTTGATGTTAATTCATTTATCATTTTATTTTGGAAGTGACTTCCATGGTTAGTGACAATCTCTTTCGGGATACCGAATCTCGATACAATTTGATTGAAAATGAAAAGGGCCATTGTTTCACCATCATTGCTAAACATCGGGATAGCTTCAACCCACTTCGTGAACTAGTCTAATGCTATGATGATGTAATGATACCCCTTGTCCAAAGTTAGGTGACATGTAGTAAAGTCAATCCCCCACTTGGTGAAAGGGCCAACAACAATGACTGGAAATATAGGAGCAGGGTGTGCACGCATCTTCCAACAGAAGATCTGGCATGGGTGGCACTTCTTGACCGCCTCCACATAATCCTTGATTAACGAGCGCTAGAATTATCCTACGCGTAAAATCTTTTGGGCTGTTTCCAACCCAGAAAAATGATCGCCACATGATCCTATGTGATAGTTGTTCAAAATGATATTTTCTTCTTCGTGAATGAGACACCATCGAAGAATGCAATCTACGCCTCGACGATACAAAGTGTCATTGAGAATAAGATAGTTTCGCGCTTGGTTTCAAATTCATTGATGCTCATCACAAGAAGCAGAAGCGGGACACTTCAAAGTTTGAAGATATACAAGTATATCTCCATACCAGGGGTTCGAAGATGTAATGAGAAAAATATCTCTTTTGATAGGTGACTCTTCGGGCATAATATCACCAGAATTGACCGACAATTCCAAAATTAGTTCGACAAAGACCAATGACTTTTTATATTTCGTAGAAACAAAATCCAAGTCAAACTCCTATAGGATAACTATTCATCTACTGCTATTTCCTCCAATGACCCATTGTGTTAACACATATTGGAAAGAGTTGACGATGACAATGACGGTGATCTTGCGAAGCAGTATATAGTGATAGAACCATTGGACAACATGGACAACTGCCAAAGCAAGTTTCTCAACATGAGAGTAGTTGAGTTCCGGTCCAACTAGGAATTGGTTAAGATAATAGATAACGTGATCTTCGAGCATTTCATCCTCCTGTACCAAGACCATGATGATGGTCGACTCCGCAACAACCAAATATAACAAGAAATATTTGTTATAATTAGGAGGTCGGAGCAGAGGGGGAAGACATTAGGGAACATTTCAACGCTTCAAAATAGTGTTGAAAAGCTTCATCCCAATAGAATCAGACCCATTTTTTCAAAAGACACATGAAACCTTTAGTGATCTTGGCATAATTAGCGAAAAACACCGAAGAAAATTCACTTTCCCCTGTAATCTTTGAAGCTGGGGTATTGTGCATGGGGGAGGAAATTGAACTATCACCTCAACCTTGAGAGGGTTGACCATGATCCCTATTGTCGACACGATGAAACCTAAAAGACGACCCAATATCACGCATAAATTGCACTTGTTAGGATTCAAGCGAATCCGATAGTAGGGACATCACTCAAAGATTAGTCATAGGTGGGTGAGATGATCAGATCTCTTGCGAGAACGTGATGCTAGATCATCAAGGTACACCTCAACTATGTGTTTGAGGTCATGAAAAGAGAACGACATGGCCCTCTAAAAGGTGGATCTAACATTCTTTAGGCCAAAAGGCATCTTTCGATATGCGAAGTTACCCCAAGGACAAATAAAAGATGTTTTATGCTAGTCCTTGGGTTTGATTTGAATCTGATTATATCTTGAAAAACTATCCATGAAAGAAAAGAATTTGCAACCTTCACACTCATCGACAATCTGATCGATAAAAGGGTTTGGAAAATTGTCTTTCGGGCAAGCCCTGTTCAAATCGTGGAAATCCATACAAACGTGAATTGTTCCATGTTTCTTATTGACAAGAGCTAGGTTTGACACCCATTTCGTCAATTGTACAGGGTAGATAAAACCATCTTTTAGCATTTTATATACTTCTGCCTTGATCGTCGCTGCTTTTCGAGGATTGACCAGACGAAGCTTCCGTCAGACCGGTTTGACATCAGGATGAGTCATGATTTTTTGTTCAACAATTCATGGGTCGATGCCTAGCATCTCCTCATAAGACTAGGAAAAAACGTCATGAAACTCCTTGAATAACTCTATGTAAATTCGAACCTTTTCGGGGGAGAAATATGCTCTAATGAAAACGTTCTCCATGATGCCAAGGGTTTTGGAGATATCGATTGGAATCATTGTAGAGATTCTTTCCATGTTACCCTCGGCGTAAACTCCGTGCGTACCCAGAGGATTAATCATACAAGGGCTATCTCCATTCATGGTCAAAACAAACTTTCCCGCCTCTATTATCCTAAGCTCGAGGAAGAAAATAAGATCTATGATGTAGATCATCCCAAGGTGTGTCGGGACCAGTCATTGCCTCTAGAATCACCTCATTAGAGGGAAATACCAAGTCTAAAGGATCTTGTGTGATAAGAGAATCCTAAGCCAAAATAGGCTTGAGAACCGTATCTAACTCCTGTGAAATATCCGAATCAAGGTTGGCCAAGGCTTCTTGGACAATGTTGTACGCAACCTCAACCGCGGATAAGGGCATGGCCATACCAAGGTGCCTTATCCCTTCCATCGAAGCCGATGGGGATGTTAAAGTTCACGGGTCATGAAAGTAGCTCATTTTAAAAGACGACACTTGAAAGATTGAAACCCTCGGCTGGTCGGGAACAATCTATATAAACTTTACATTGTTGGAAGGTGATAGATAATCAAAAGTTCCCATCAATGATAGAAACAAACCGACACCTAAGTTGACAGTGCCAGGCTATAGGTTATCAATCATAGGGACCGTGGAAGTCCCTGATGAAGGGTCAAGATGAGAGAAGGACAATTGGTCGATGGTTACAATTTGACCCTCACGCGGAAAACATAAGATCCAAAAAACAGTGGCAAACACCGCATGCATCACATAATTCCAACTCCTCCCTAACAAAATATTGTAGTCGAGAGGCACATCAACCACTTCAACTTCGACACACACAAATTTCCCCCCTAAGTGCATAGGGAAAGACAGAATTATTCAGTGTGGTCTAAATGACTGACTGTCAAAATTCGTAAGCAACATAGGCGACGGAGACAAATCAGGTTAGCCAATGACCTTCCAACATGAAAATGACATCAAGTAAGCCGAGGCATCCTCATCAACCATCGTACGAAAAATGTTCCATGTCAATGATTTCTTGGTGTATGCCACTACTATCTGAAAGGTGACATGGTGAGGAAGATGAGGTTTTAGGTTGGTTGGATCGAAAATGATCACTCCTGGGTTACTAGTCTCTGCCACTCCCAAGGTGGACAACAAATATTTTCTCTATGAGGGGAAAATCTGGAGGACTTCCAGAGAAAACATAGCACAAGGGATCTGTGCTAGATCATCCACGACGGAGTATTTCTGAGAAGCCCTCGCATTTGGATTATGGGAAGCCTTTTTAAATGCACCTTTAGGGATGCAAGTCATCGTTTTTCCCACTGCCTTCTCAATATGGAGAGAAGTCAATGGGTTAGTGGCATCCTTTCCCTTATCGACATATTCCGGTGCTCTGTATTCATGAGCCCTGGTTGATAAATGAGCATCGATATTCATCATGTAAATGTTTGCGGCTGGGTTGTTAGTAGTAGGCGTGGGGGGTTCCTTACTGTCCCTTGCCACGCTTGTGGATGCAGAAGCATGAGCCATATTTTTCCCTTGTGGAAAAGGGTTTATCAATACAATAGGATTTTGCTGCACTAATATCTTCTGGGATTCTGCAAGCCGAGGACATAGGTGAGTCGGGTGGTCTTTCGTGCAAAGATTACACAGATGCTTCAACTTCTTCTTCTTAGTTTTTCCCCTGCCAGCATTGTTGGCATCCTTTTTATCCCCTTTACCCTTCTTGCTTCTTCTTTCCCTCGGTTTTTTGGTTGGCCTTGGGAGTCGTCGACTACACAATGTGTACATCCTACGTCTGGGTAGCGGGGACAAACGAACTAGGAGTTTGGCTGGCCATAGTTTGTTGTATTGATAATTGTTGCAACTAATTTTCCAAAAATCTATGGACTTGCTTTATGCTGATCCCACTATGCCATCAACATGGGGACCATAATTTTGTTTGGCCTTATCGAGAGTAGACTGTGGTGCATTTGGTAAGATCTCATAGAGAATGCCAGACTGAGAGTAAATCAATTCTAGATGTTGGTCTCTCATAATAGCCTCCTCTTCTGAAAACACCCTGGATGTTGCTACGTCTTTGGACACACAGGGAACCAAAGACTTTGAGAACCACTCAAGAAATAAAGAATGAAGGACCTTGACCTTAATCAAGCTCTTTCTTTGCCTCCATTCTTAGATATGATCAGAGATATGGTGAACCTTGTTTTTCTCGAAGTTGGCCAACAATTCAGTGTCGACATTATATCTCACTGGTAACTAGAAATGGTTCAAGAAAACCAACTCCAAGTCATTAAAGTAAGAGTACCTTGAGCCTTCAAGTTTGATATACCATTTTGCAGCACCCCCTATAAGAGTGTGTTGAAAAAGGCGCAACTGAACGAAGTCATCTTTCAATGAGTTTGATGAGCACCACAAGTGAAAGGTAGTCGCATGATCACCTAGATCTTTGCTAGGATTGCCCTAAAATTTTGGAATATCCGAAGGCAAATTGGTCAGCATGGGGGGCCAACATGGATTGTGATAGACCGGTTCATTCAATAATCTCAACAAGTCTGGAAAATGCAGGGTTTCCAAAAAGGGTAGTTTCAGTTGTGGATTATTTACATGAAAAGAGGGCCTTGGATTTTGACTAACACCAGGTTGCCAGGAAAAGTTGGACTGCTGGCCAGGGTTTTGGTAGAAACCATGGACTTGACCAACAAAGGGAAATTGCGTTTATTGAGGAATCATCGACTGACTCTTGAAATTGGATGACATAGCTTGTGCAGGCATTGCTCCCTATGTTGTTGATCCAGATTATTTTCGACAGGAAATGAGAGCAGAGATATAATAAAGAAATGCACAAAGATATCGCAGATATCCAATAATATAACAAAAATATATTAGAGATGAAACCATAAACACAAAGATACAATAATACACTATTTCTATTAATGAAATAAATGTACAAAGGCTATAAAAATATAGAGTGAAAGACTCGCTAGAATGGTGGCAGCTTATCTCTGAGAAGAGATGTGACGACTACTCACATTCGCAAGAAGATGATTACAATGAGGCTCTGAATAAATTTTTACAATAAAAATGAATGAAACAAACCCTAGACAGCCAAAAACCTAACCCCAGGAGATGAAACACCAAAAGTCATGTGGGCCCCATTTGGGTAAGTTAGTACATCAACTTCCCAGAGTCGTAACTTTTGCATACGATCTCCATTTTAGGTGTATGATAGCATGTTGGAAAGGTATCATCGAGGAGATTCATTTTGGGTGATCAATCATGCCATAGGATATGATTGAGAAGCTTGATCCTGAAAAACCTTCATTTTGGCCCTCAAAATGGCCCTAGAAGTTAAAACTGCTAAAAATAGTAAATTGCCAAAATTGCCATAAAATTGTTTTGAGCTAGTTGGAAAAGGTGGGTGGCCATCGATATCCACTTAGATCAATCCTCCCTCCTTAGAAATCAATGGTCTCCATTGCATTGAGTGCTCAGGGGAGAGGAAAAACCATTTGTTGAATCTAAATATTGGTGAGTTGCGTGCCTTGCTGGAGATGTCGCATTGCTCGGTTTGTGGAAGGCTATCATGAGAATGTGGCTATAAGGGTTGGAAATTTTTAACTAGTCTGGATACATGAGATTATTTTATGTAGAAGGAATATTTACACTTTGCTACAATCTTGTCGACCTGCTTCTATTGGATAGAAGGTGCTTGGGCCGAGGCTGTAGTGGTTGCAGTATCCTTTTGTTCACCTTTTGAACAAATTGTGAAGAAGCTGAATTTTGTAGTATGAGATACTACCTTGTGACACTTTTTAGGTGGAACAAAAGTCGGAACTACCTCTGGTATTCTGTAGAGATGACCCCCCAGAGAAACAATGACACTGTGGGGTCGAGAATCATAAACAACATGGTGCTTCCACATATATGGTTGGCCCAAGATAGAATCACAGACATCCAGTGGGGAAACATCACATAATACCTCATCCTTGAAGGGCTATATGTAGTATGACAATCGACACTGCTGGATGACACAAAGATCTCATCCTTGGTGAAGCCACCTGATGTTGTATGGCTGCGGGTGTGGTGTTGTCGACAATCCTAACTGTTTGACGACCTTTGTTGAGACGAGGTTCTTCTAGCTTCTGCTATCAACAATAAAATGTAGTAGGGTCCCCTTCACTCACATCCGTGAATGAAAAAGGCGCTCCCCTCTTCAGGATATGTTGGTTCTTCTGGTTGAATTGTTGCAGTCGTGACAATAGCAGTGGGTTCTGCGTCGATGATTTGTCTTTTACCAGTATTTTTAGAATCAGATTTAGAATCAGGGTTTGAATCCTTGTCTTTGATCTCGACCACCAATCACTGTTTTGAGTGACATTCATCGGTGTTGTGCCAAGGGCTTTTCTGGAAATCGCACAATTTTCTAGTGTCCTTCTTTGTCTTCCTGTGACCCTTCTTTTCATGTGGCTTGGACTGGTTTTCAGGAGACTGTTTGTTAGGGACGTCTTTGTCATACTTTGGTTGTTGCGGATTTGCAGACCCGAAATCCCGTTTGTTCTGGTGCTTAAATTTTTTCTCGATTTTAACAACATATCGATAAGCAACACCAGGTGATGTGATGTCCAGAAAATCCATTTTAGTTTGGATGTATCTATGTAGAGCCCCACGGTATTTTAGAACCAAATGTCGTTCAGAGTCTTTGATACCCAGCTTGGTGCACAAGGTATGGAAGGTATTGGTGAACTCTAGAACTGCTTGGCCCCTCTCTTGCCACAGTGCTGTCCATCTCATGTACTGGTCCTCATATTTGCCAATAGGGTAATATTGTTCCTTTACCATGTCCACAAAAAAATCCCAAGTGGGCTCGGTCCCATATATTCCAGACTCCTTTGTGGAACTTTGCACTCCCAATAAGTTTCCTACCAATGTTTGACATGGGGGAGATCTTTAAGGAGAGCGAAGGTGATATTTTCCCTATCGAAAAAATTATGAACAAAGAAATAACCTTCTAACAGATTTAACCATTTGTCTAGGGAATCTGCATCTATCTGTCCTTCAAATACGAGAATATCAAAATTAACTTGTACCTTGAAAGGAGAGGTGCTTCCAAAATGGTTGTTTTATGAAGATGTGCCTGTTGCTATCGGCATGCGTTGAAGGATGTGGGAAACATTCTCAATCATTTCATACCTCTGTCGCGTGAGAGCTTGCTGAAGCAATAGATTGATAGGATTGTTTTCTCCATCATTTTTCTTTTCTTCTGCCATGGAGGGTTTCTTGGGCGTGCGAGAGAAATTGTCTTCAAGAGTGACAAGCTCGAGACCCAACTTTCTATACTTGGACCTCGTCAGGGACATGCATTGAAAAAATGATCAAGAGAAACCTGCTCTGATACCACTGATCCAGATTATTTTCAGCATGAAATGAGAGCAGAGATATAATAAAGAAATGCACGGATATATCACGTATATCCAATAATATAACAAAAATATATCAGAGATGAAACCATAAACACAGAGATACAGTAATACACAATTTCTATTAATGAAATAAATGTACAGAGATTGTAAAAATACAGAGTGAAAGACTCGCTAGAATGGTGGCAACTTATCTTTGAGAAGAGATGTGCCGACTACTTGCATTCGCAAGAAGATGATTAAAACGAGGCTCTGAAGGCATTTTTACAATAAAAAAAAATGTCAAAAACTCCAGACATCCAAAAACCTAACCCTAGGAGATGAAGCGCCAAAAGTCATGTGGGCCTTGTTTGGGTAAGTTAGTATATCAACTTTCTGTGGTCGTAACTTTTGCATATGATCTCTGTTTTAGGCGTATGATAGCCCATTGGAAATGTATCGCCGAGGAGATTCATTTTGGGGGATAAATCATGCCTTTGGCTATCATTGAGAAGCTCGATCCCAAAAAACCTTCATTTTGGTCTTCAAAATGGTCCCAGAAGTTAAAACTGCTAAAAATAATAAATTGCCAAAATTGCCAGAACACTGCTTTGAACTAATTGGAAAAGGTGGATGGCCACTGATATTCACATGGATCAGTTGTGTTCCAAGTAACTTGTTTGGATATTCCCCCAACCGATCTTCCTAACATAGGTACATAATCTTATCTGGGGTTCCATTGAGTATGGAAGGGGTTTCCCTTGACCAACTTTCCTTGCAAGGGAAACGATCCTTGCCAAGGATTCCAAAGACTCTGTGTGGAGTATACTCCAGTCGTCGCTCCCTGTGAATGAATGGTACCTTGCACCAGGTTCTGTTGATCAAATATAGGGTTTCCCCTAGTCAGAAAAGTGACTGAAGAAAAAGCGTTGTTCCCAAACACATCGAACAAAGAGAACGACATAGATCCCACCGATGTTGTATAAGACAAAGGTCCTAAAATACCTCCACCAAACAAGATATAATTAGTGTTAGGCCCGATTGGCTGCTAAAAAGTGCTACCGAGCAAAGGGGACAAAGGAGGTATATGACCCCCACCATAAGGAATAACATTGAAAGGGGCAGTAGTTCCCTCGGTTGACCCTTGCAAGGGAGCGTTAGGGCTCCCTGACCCCATAACCATGGTGTGTTAAGTATAGTAAGTAAGAACTAAATTAATATCAAATTCAAACGTCCCATATAAGAAGGGATCAGCCGTCGTGTTCTGAGTGAACGGAATAGTGGTTGAAGTCGTTAAAGGTATCAGACCACTACTCGAAGTCATGGGTGTCAGGACAACTGAGGTCCTAACTGGCGAAGGTGGGGGAGGAGTTACGATGCCCCCTATAGTAGTAGCCATAACAGGGGTACGAGGACTCCTAGACAAAGTAGAAACATTCGCTTCCATTGTTGCTTGTCGAAAAAACTGGTGCTCATAAGATGTCACCTCGGGAGGGACAATCTGAATTAAAATCGATGCCGACAAGTTAGTGATCAGAGGATTTTCTGGCCTGAAACCTTTGGTATCAAGGACAGAAACGATGGATTCATCTGGTGCTAGAAAGTATCCTCTCAGATCAGGCTCAGGCATAGTTTCCTTTGGCCTAATCGCTTCGAAGGATCCTTCTTGATCAAGTCTTTGCCTCAACGGTGGTGGAGGTGGCTTCAAAGTAACTGACGAAGGGCCCTGAATCCTTTTCGACCAAGAGAGCTGTTGATATTCCACTTTGTGAAATGATCAACCGACACAGTAAGTCTTGACTAGCATGGAACACAAAGAACTCACTAAAAGTTTCCTAAAGATAAATCAAGCAATCGACTAACTAGTGGGAAGGATGGTTACACCAATCATCACTAGAGAAACTAACCGGTGTAAGTGCAACTTGAAAATGGAAGCACCCTCTGGGTATACTCTACAAAGCACGATCCAACATCCACTCTAGGTACCGTGTTATACCTGCACAATCAATTATGTAAAACTGTAAAATATGGGCAACTAGGTTGCCAACTCGTAGTCAGTCACCAGGCGGGTACAATCGACAGTTGGGAAGATCGTAATGAGTAGGATAACAAGTCTAAAACCCTTCAAGGGTGCTGAAAGCAATTGGTTCAGAAGAAAAATGAGGATCTCTAATGGATTTGAGGTCCACGAAGCTCCGAAGGAAAATGCAATCGATATTGTTCCTGAGAAAGATCCTCAATATACAATCCCCACTACGTTTAGTCCTCCTTTGGAGGGGTTATCTCCTCTGCCTTTCCCCACACGACCTCATGTTTATCCCCTGTGTTAGAGGGGGTTCCCGTTTAAGTCTTACAATGTTGGACTTAATACACTCCCTGTCTCAGACTCCAATGTTTGTTTTAAAATGGCCTTGAAGAGTTTCCTCTTCACACCTAATTCAAGGCCCTAAAACCCTAAATTGGTCAGTGAACCATAAAACATAAAGTGTAATATATTTTAAGTTAAGAATTAATTTTAAGGCTTGATTTACGCAAAGGATGTGGTCGTGAAACTAATGGTGTTATGAAGAGATGAATAAGGAAGAGAACTTTAAATCATTTGAAAGAAAAAAAACATTTCGAACTTAAAGCAAAGCTTGTAAAACTCTTTGTAAAATTCAACTTTTCTGATCAATGTTTCAAGATCTTTTAATTAAAAGTTTCCTAAAAAGTGCTTTCGTTTGACTAAGCAAAACTACTTGTATTTCAGGAAATAAAAAATAAATTTGAAATGAAGACTCTTTTTCTTCTGCAAACAAACAACCTAAGCTACTTTACCAAACTAAGATTGACAGAGACCCTAAGCCAACTGCGTAAACACAGGGATTCAAACAAGAGACCAAAAGGAAGATCTAAAACTTGACAGTTCACTCTAAACCTTTAGGGAAAACAAAAGAAAACTAAGGAACAAGTTAACTGAAACTTTAACCCAAGCTATGGCCAAAGACAAAGACTCTGACAAGTTCATGAAAGTTCCAAGAAGCCTAAAATTCTATAAGGAAAGAGACATGATTCTCTTTGTTAAAAAACACTTTCAAGACACAGAGACATGGGGATTTTTCCTCAACAACCTGCGTATGTATGCAGGATGTCTACTGTGCAGAGTGCGTATGTACGCGGGCTGAACCAAAGCAGGGCACGTACACCTTTGAGAATTTTCAAAAATAAAAATACTAGGAAGACTGATAGGGTAGGGACAAATTGGTAGGCACCTTGTAGGTGACCAAAGACCCTTAAAAGATGCAGCAAACTTGACTGAAACTCAAAAGGAAATCAATAATCCAATTAAAAACCCAAAAACCTCGCTCTAAAACCCTAGAGAGACTCCCCAATGGGGTCGCCAATTCTGCTAGCGAGAAAATCCCCCTATAACTATACTAGGGTTATAAGTATAGACAAAGCAATGACTCCCTTAAAATTCAATCTAATTCCTACACTACCCCAAACATTCCAAAATAGATGAACATAAAGTAATGAAAGAGTAAGTTAGAAACTGTACCTTTAATCCAACGTTTGGTGCTAACCTCCTCAAGATTTATATCTCCTAAGGCTGCAAGGCTCCTCCCAAAGATGACCTGCATACACAACTAGGAAAATAATGCTACAAACATTTTATTTCTATTCATCAATTAGGTTTAGATATCATTCATTATGCATAAACCAAAAAAAATACAAAAAATATCATTTGGGACAGGGAAACAAATTCTTTTATTCAATACTCAAAGATTGGAAGTTACAACCTTTGCAGGTCAGCACTCTACGAACCTGGTCCAGGATCCTTTTAAAAATTCTCCAAGTGCACCTTCCGAATGCCTTCTCTCACAATTTGCTGATCATTTCAAGGGAAGGAAATGGATTGTATGGGAGAAAAGGGCTAGAGAGTTAATGTTGAGGAAATAACTCACAAAAGGATGCAAATACTTGGGCAAGGAAGGAAAGGGAATTTGGGTAGAGTTTCATCGTTCTAATGCTTGATTGTGGAATGAGACCCCAAGGCCTCCTTTTATATGACAAAAGGATAGTTATTCAATTAGGGAACAGGCTATAGTAGGTGACTTGGTTGGGAAACCTCCAATAGCCTGTAAATTCCAGCAAATTCCTTGCAACTTTTTAATTTTTTCAACTTTTGGATGTATATGCATGCTGTTTAGTGTGCAGCTAGCATATGTACATAGGATTTATAGAATGCAACAAGCATATGTATGCGGGAAGTAGTGCAACATAGCACATACATGCTCCAAAAAATGGTTTTTTAAATAGAGTTCCTCAACAGTGGTTTGGTAAATTATGCAAGTAGGAAGGCCAATGCCATATATGCATGAGTAGGGAATTTTAGGGCTATAACACAAAGCTATATAAAAATTTCACCATTTTATTTTGGGCAAACATACGTATGTAAAAGTCCCTTTTCCTGCTGTCAAGTTTCTACTTTCACAAACTTACCTCTCAACAAAACTTGCAAATTGGCTTGCCAAAATTCAGGAGCATGATTTGACAATCATGACTTCTAAGACAATCAAGGGACGAGACTTAGCCCTTCACTTAGCTGAACATACTAAACTAAGTGAAGAATTTGACAACCAAGATAAACCTCTTTCAATGCTATTTTATATTGAAAATCAAAATCTCTCTATAACTGAGCATGCTTGGTATAAAAATATGCTGTATTATTTGTAGTATCAAAGGTGACCAGACGAGTTGGATCCTCATAAGAGAAGGAGAATCTGCCTTGAAGCTTCAAAGTATATTATTTTAGGAGACTTCTTATTTAGAAGATCTGCTGATGGTTTGCTACTCCGATGTGTAAATGATGATGAAGCACAAAAAATACTACATGAAATCCATGGATCATCAACATCTGTCATTCATATTGGTGGCCATTTCTCTACTAAAGATACCACCTTTAATATCATAAGGAATTATTATTACTGCCCTTTTATATTTCATGATTCTTATAAATTTGTAAGGTCCTATGATAAATGCCAAAAATTCGTTGGTAAGGAACATCTTTTTTCCATGCCTTTACAACTTGTCCTTCCAGATTTCCCTTTTTCTAAGTGTGGTTTAAACTTTATTGGCCCAATCAATCCTTCATCCTCTGCTGGGCATGTCTTAATTTTGACAACCACTGATTACTTTACCAAGTGGACTAAGGTTGTCCCTCTTAGACACACGCAAGATGAACAAGTAATTTATTTTCTAGAGTCCAATATCTTTTCCATATTTGGCCTTCCATTAGAAATTATTACGGACAATGGGCCAACCTTCATTTCTACAAAACTGACCCAATTCCTTACTAAATTAGGTGTCAAGTATTTCACTTCATCCACTTATTACCCTCAAGGAAATGAATAGGTTGAGTCCACTAACAAAATTCTGGTCAAGATTATAAAGAGAATTATAGAAGACAAACCTTGCCAGTGGCACATGCTTCTAACTTATGCTCTTTGGGAAGACCATACAACCACTAAAGCAAGTATAGGATTTACTCCCTTTCAACTCATATATGGCCAAGAGGTTATTCTGCCTATTGAATTATATCTTTCCTTCTTGCGGTTGATGTCACAGACCAAATAATTAAATTCTTCTAATGTTTCTCAAAGGATAAATACATTGTTAGCCCTGGAAGACCAAAATATTTTTTCCTTGAAAAATATGAAAAGGAGGAAACAAACGATGAAGAAGTATTTTAATAAATGAGCAAAGGCTATTAAATTTAAAATATATGACAAATTCTTACTATGGGACTCGACCCATGCTGAGAGAGGAAGGCATTCTAAGTTCCAAAATTTATGGCTAGGTCCTTTCAAAGTCGCTTCTATCTTTGGTTCAAATTCATATCTTCTTAAATACATGGATGAGTGATGGTTTTCTTACAGTACCAATGGTTACCATTTGAAACATTATGTGGAACCAACTTGATTGTTGACTCTATATTGTGTAAATATGACTACTGTATATATTTTTGTCTTATATTTTTTTTCACTTTGGTTTATTGAACTTTGTTTTCTGTTGTTTTCTTTGCATGGTCATTAGAAACAAAGTTTGGATCAATTTTTCCATAATGATGTCATTTATGTAAGTATTATTGATGAATGGGAATAAATAGATACATAGTTGTTATGATATCCTCCTTTTGAGACAATGATGGAATACCTTTTTGCTTTAAACACTGCTGCAACATAGTTGGTTTTGATTTCTTCCCATCTTCTCCTCTCCATTTCTTCCCTCCTTTCTAAGGTTCAAGAGCATATCAGAAGCATTCTCCTTGCAATTTTAAAGTGTTCTCAATTATGAATCTTATTGGTTGTTATGCATATAGGACCAATTCCCATCATACATCTCACTTTCCATAAGTTGTTTCACGAAGAACCTTCTCGTCATTTCCATTAAGCCATTATTCCCCCCCTATTGCATAACTATTTTTTGAGTAGATTCAATCACCTACTTCTACTAGTCTGCGGAACCAAGAATTATGAGTTCTAAATCTGCTGAAAACAAATTTCCCTGTGGAGTCACTAGTTTGTTGACGCCCAAAAGCGCAACATAAAATCCCTGCTGCAAATGAGTTGCAATGAATTATTACTTATATATATATTTATAAATAATACTAAATAGGTGGGACCCCTTTACAACAGTAATAAGGGAGACAAATTATTCCTCTTGTTAACATCTTCAAGATGTACTCATGATTACCTTACAAGAAGAATTTCACGGTTTGAAAGTAAAAGAAAAGAGCCTAACTTGGTTCTATTTGTTGTTAATGGATGATTGGGTGTATTATCAATTTGATTTCAAGTGAAGAGAATGTTTATTTCATTATACATTTTACTCTTGCTACACCTAGAATTTGACATTTTATTCAAATGCTAAGTACATTCTACATACAACTTATGATATATTTGGGCAATTGATTGTTGAATGGTATGGTTATCCTCCATTAGAAAAACATGCGAGCCAAGTTTATTTTGATGCTAACTATATGATGGGCATATAATAGAATGGATCTACATATCAACCTTCAACCCAATTTTGATGTTGGAAATTTATTGACAAATAGCTAAAGAGTGGTAGATGTATGTTTCGAATGAATGTTTGGAGGCTAAGGGCACTCTAGAGTTGGTCGTGGTTGATGGAATTAAATACAAAGTATGGGAAGTGATGTGCATTTACTGCACGTTGTCTTTACCCTACCTCCAAGCTACCACCTCCACTATACTTCTCGCACTTGTTTTGGTTTCTCTAGTTAGTAGCACCTCCATTATGATTGACCTTTGGCAGAAAAATAATTATGCTTCATAGTATTCTGGCATTCTTCTTACGGGTATGTTGGATTTTATCTCTCCATTCATGGATTTTTGGCTCTGCTCCAAATAAAATTGTCTTGTTGGCTCTTAGAGTTTTCATGCAGAATGTGTTTGTTTTCCAAAGTTTACAATGGATTGTTTGTGAGCATTCTGACATTGTTAAAATGCGTTTCGATTTGGGTTTCTTTCTTTTTGGCCTTTAAGAGATTCAACTGAAATTATTTTTCGGCCTTCTATTTTAAAGTGTCTAGTTGTGTTGCACTTGGAGAAAATTTGGTATACCTGTTATATGGATGTTGGCAAATGTTTGATGGTGAATATGTTTTGTTTCACTCACATTTTATGGTCAATTTTTAAGGGTTTTTTCTGTAAAAGGAAAGGAGCAGTTGGGTTTCATAACTATTGTATAATACCCTTAATCTCATACCTAGACCTTGGAAAATTGCAGTCTTTTTTTAGTATTATTGCCATGGCTTATGAAGTTATGAAGGCATGTGTATTTTATCTTGCTGTCACTTTGGGAGTTTGTGGGAAAGTTGTGATGGGAAGGAACTATTTTTTCTTACAGTCCACACCTTATGCCCTCTATGTTTTTTCCAGACTTTGTTTCCTCATCCGATATGAATGGGAAAGTAATAAATTCGAACCCAAATTCAAAATTTTGTTTAGTTTCTTTGACCAAACAACGAGAAGATTGATTAGACCCACAAAACCGTGGCTTGCTTGTTATTTATCCATGAGGGAATTCTGTCGAATTTGAAGTTGGTGTGGATTTGATGAAACAATGGCCACTAGGTTCCCATTGGGGTTTTGAACCCAATTTGTTTTTCAACAGTTATTTGGGGTTATGGTGTGATGGACAATTGAAAGTTCTTATGATTCCTTTCTCACCTTTTCATGTTGACTTTAGGCATTCTGTTTATTATTATGATTGAGTACAAAATTTCTTTGTTGACAGTCTTATGCAAAACACTTTATTAATTTAAAAGGATATCTATGGTTTTAAAAAAATAAATGAAACTTACAAAGTTTGATAGGGTTGAAATTTTCCTTGGGATTGGTATTGAGCAATTTTAAAAAAATTGTTGCTATGTCGTGGATACTGTATGAGAAATGTTGTTGGCACAAATGAGATTTGGTTGGTGGGAGTTTTGTTAGATTAGTTTGGAAATAATTGGCTTGGTAAACAATGAATATCCAAATGATTTTTGGCAAATGATGGTAATGTTGATTTTAAAGTTAATAAAAGTTATTTCATGTAATAGAACATTAATCATGTCATTCCCGTTCATTATCTCATTTTCCTCTCATTATATGCCCACCATCTCCCCAATAACATTTAATTTATCCCATGTTTTGTTATTATGAATTTCATTTAAAAAAAAAGAAAGGATCGAAAGGGATTGGATGACGTCTTGAATTGGAAATTATGATATGGATACATTGTTTGGTTCTTTATTTTGCTTGAATAATATCCATTTATTCATTCCCGTCCCTACTATCATTTTTCATTCATTACAAAGCCCCCAATTTTCCCAATGACCCTATAGTTCCCTGTTCAATTACAATTGATTATTAAATTCAATATGTGGTGGGTTGTGTCAATGGATGGATTGCTTATGCTTCTGTTGTGAATGATATAGCCAACATTTTTATTTTATTTAGGTAGAGTATTAGTGAATGGATTGTTAAAGGTTTTCATATTCTGATTAGAATATTACTTCAGGGTGAGTTTTTTTAGCAACGGAAACAATGAAAACAATGGAAAAGGTGCAAACAGAGGTAGATGAAATAATTGGAAAAGGGGCCATAAAAGGCCACATTTTGTTGATACTGAGAGGGGGGTGAATTAGTATCAAGTACAATTTAAAACCTTTTTCAACTTATACTTAAACCATTCAACTATATCCAATGAGCAATGAACAATAGTACAAGAGTTACACCAATACACCACAATACACCATGCACAATATATGATAAATAATCAATAGTTATTGTTCAAGGGAAGTAACGACTTCCAAAGGTAGCTACAACTTCCAAATGTAAAGGGAGGGATAAATCTCCAAGAGGAAGATACAATTCTCCAACATCAAGAGAGAGTTGAACTCTCCATCCTTGCCCCTTCCTTCCAACCAAGAATATATGAGAGATAATAAAACTTTACATTAAATCATCACCATCAACCAATCATCACATAGAACCTGATAATGCTTCCTGAGACTTCTTCAATTTCTGCAATTCTTCAATTCTTGGAGTACTCTGATTTTGTAGATAATATTACTCAATGTATTCTCTGAAACTCCTCCAATTTTCACTATTTGAATCCTCCCCAAAAGGAGGTTATAGAAAGAATGGTAGACTTTATTCAATTTTGGTCTATTCAGGAGAGTGAACTTGCATAGAATTCCCCCCACTCAATAATTAACATCCAATTCTGAAACTTGCACACAAGAAAATACAGTCCGTAATATTTCCAATGAAATTTGTCCCACTTCATTTGGATTCTCTATGAATAAGTTATGACTTTTTTACTCGGAACACTTGTTTATTGACTAGATTCAGGACTGGTCACAAACCCTATCTTCCATAGAGTGCATCTTCATAATTATAGAGAATCAAGAGCTGAACTTTTTACCAGAGGTACCTTGATATGTATTCTCAATAACATAGCGATTTAACCATTTGAATCGTTCTAGAAAAAAAGTTATAGCAAAAATGGTAAGATGACAAAATAACATACCTTAGAACACATCACCAAAAGACTTCATCCTCCCTTGAAATACGGCCTTCTTTTCTTCTTATTACCTCTGAAATTCGACTTGTATCAAATGAATGTATAATGATGTTTATTTATACCATTTATGTCACTTC
>ML797292.1:161137-177145 GCA_009831015.1 Picea engelmannii | reverse complement strand
TCATCACATAGAACCTGATAATGCTTCCTGAGACTTCTTCAATTTCTGCAATTCTTCAAATCTTGGAGTACTCTGATCCTGTAGATAATATTACTCAATGTATTCTTTGAAACTCCTCCAATTTTCACTCCTTGAATCCTCCCGAAAAGGAGGTTATAGAAAGAATGGTAGACTTTATTCAATTCTGGTCTATTCAGGAGAGTGAACTTGCACAGAATGCCCCGCGCTCAATAATTAACATACGATTATGAAACTCACACACAAGAAACTAAAGTCCGTACTCTTTCCAATGAGATTTATACCACTTCATTTTGATTCTCTATGAAGAAGTTATTACTGTTTTACCCGGAACACCTGTTTATTGACTAGATTCAGGACTGGTCACAAACCCTATCTTCCATAGAGTGTATCTCCAGAATTATAGCAAATAAAGAGATGAAATTTTTACCAAAGGTACCTTGATATTTCTTCTCAATACCATAGCGATTTCACCATCTGAATCGCTCTAGAAAAAAAGTTATAGCAAAAATGGTAAGATGACTTGAAAATAACATACCTTAGAACACATCACCAAAAGACTTCATCCTCCCTTGAAATCCGGCCTTCTTTTCTTCTTATTACCTTTGAAATTTGACTTGTATCAAATGAATGTATAATGATCTTTATTTATACCATTTATGTCACTTCCTTTTAACATTAGGGCTGACCTGACACTTTCTTATTTTGTAATTCTTTTCTTTAATTATCTGCAGGGCCTACATGTACTTCCTTCTTCAATTCACTTTGTCATCTTCAAAAATTCATTTCTCCTCAACCATGATGATCCACGTGACGTGCCACATACCACCAGAAACAACATGATGTATACTATCCATCCATGGGTGTTGTATTTGCATGTGCATTTTCCTTCATGTCCAAATAACTTAATCAATCTTGTAATCCAAAACCCATGACTAGGGTTGACATCAATGACAACAACCAATCTTCCAACACATTTCTCAATCCATTTTGATGCTGATCCACAAGAACTGAATCAACTTTTTCAAGCTAGATTCTTCAATTTAGTTGGCCAAGGGATTCTACAAACTAGACCTGAAAGGCCTCCTTTTGATCCTCATAAAAAATTCTTTGGTGTATGTGCCCCCCCTCATGTCCCTATGCAGCCAGAGCCACCTGCCAATGATGGATGGAAAGAAATTGTCCATCAGCATGCTGCACATTATCATTGTTGGCCTATAGTATCATTACCATTAACCCCACATCCACCACCATTCAAAACATATTCCCAAGTTGAACATGTTGCCTCACTAGTCCATTCCTCTCATGGAATCAAGAGACTAAAAACTGCCATCCCTGAGCCGGAAATGGATAAAGGAAAAGGAGAGGCTAATCCCTCCAAGTCTTCCAAAGACTCCTCTGAATCAGTGTCCTCTCATATCCACCTCAAAGATAGTTTTTCCCATGTCATTAGTGAAATTCAACCACAAAGTTCCAATAAATCGAAGGTTGTTGCACAGTACAAATCAACAAAAGGATCAAAGGAAGGAAGTAATGAAAAAGGGAGACCGCCTCTCACAGTAAATATGGGTTTTAATGTTTTTTTTTTTAGGATAGATTTTATTTGTAGGATGAAAAAATGTTTTGGACAACAAAGATAGATTTAGAAAAAATGTTTTGGACAACATGGATATAATTCTATTTTTAGGCAATAGTCATGTTTTTTTTTTATACTAAATATTTGACTATTTATATGAGAATGGGAGTTACAACGTGAATGTTTGAGTTAATTTTTGGGGTGTTATATTTCATATGTTGTTGATCATCAAAGACATGAAAATTGGAGTGACAAGGGGTCCCACCTATTTAGTTATTATTTAAATAGACCCTTATTTATTTTATTATTATTTACTTGTCTCAACTTATTCGTTAAGCTAATTAAAGCTTAACAAAAGAAAGGTAGTTGAACTACCATAACTTATTGGGAAAGAATAAAATCTCAATCAAAAGAAGAGAGAGAGAGAGAGAGAGAGAGAGAGAGAGAGAGCTTATGATATAAGGTTTTCTCTATACTTGTGAGATTATTCTTTTCTTCATTCATTCTGAGTTTCCTAGAAAGCTAAACCATATTGACGACAACATGGTCTTATTGAAGGCAGTAGGATTCAAAACTGAATCATATATTTCAACAACTTGTTTCTAAAGGTGTATGATATATCTTAGGTAGTCCGTGTGTTCTTGTTTGTTTGTGGATTAGATTTCATGATTGATAAAGAATATTTTGTAGAGTCAAGTGACACCACTTTTATGGAAAGCAGATCTAGATCTTTAGCTTCAATTTTCTTTTGTTGTCAGAGTATTTTTGTATGGTTTCCATCAAAGACTTCTAAATTTGAGTTTGGTCCCCACCCTCACAGGGGTTTGTAAAGAGAAATTTTTCTTTGTTTCTCAGAATGAAGTTAATATAAAAATCAGATTTCTGATTTCAGTCTCACATGTGTATCTTAATGATATTTTTTAGATTTTTCTTTTATCCTTGTCTCTTATCCATGTAAACACTTATGTATATTTTTGATTTCTTTCTTTTGAACAGTCACATATAATATATAAAATCATCCTTGGTTCCTCGTACATATTATCTGTGGATCAAGTGATTGTTTTGAATTTAGGGCTATAAACTCCAGGTAACATTCCCAGCTATCTTTCTTTATTCTAGCAGGATCTGAAAATGTTTGAGTAAGGTTCTTCATACCTTTTCGTCAACACACAACGTCACTTGAAGCTTAGGTACACCAAGTTCCATATGCATGGAAATAAAAAGAAACTGCATAAATGCACCTCCTCGACAGGTGGGACATATATTTAATGTGAGTTTTCTTTTGCAGGTATTTCAATTCTTTTAGGAGAAATGTTTCATTTTTCTCAAGACCTCTTGGGTGAGCATATGGAAGGTTATGATTGGATTTTATCTTTTTCCAGCTACTTTCCCCTCTGGGCCTTCAACCCCTTCTTCCCATGAAATAAGGTACAATCCCTTCTTGGGTTAGTGCGCCCTAAAACCCAAAAGATAAGGAACCAAAATGGAAGGAGTAGGATAAAATCATGAAGCTGGGTAACACTTTCATGACAATCGGGTCTCAAAAATTCCTAGCGGCAATTTTTCAGCTGAAAAAATGTTGCTAGGAATTTTTTTGGTCGAAAATTTGCACGTCAAATTGAACAGCGTCCTGACGACGCCCTCAAAATTCATGTAAAATGTTTTTCAGATAAATTATTTTCCTGTGGTAAGCATATTTCGGTCGAAACATTTATTTTTAACAGATTCCCTTAAAAAATAGGTTTCGGTCGAAAGAATATTTCAGCCGAAAACCTGAAAATGGGATTTTTTGCAGGAAACTGCAAATTCTCTCCATCTTACTTGATCTTTCGAGGTAGCGAACTCCTAAAAATACTCATAATTTAGTTTCAGAATTGATACCAACATTTTTAAAATTGAATCTACTTTCATTGGATATAATTTGTTTTCATTTTCATTGTTTTTATCTAATTTTATAAATACATCACTACATAATATTTTTAGGTGAGATTATGATTTGGTGAAATGAAAAAACCATATCTCTAAAAATACACAGTGGAAAATTATGGAAAATTTATATTCATAATCCTTAAATTGTTCTCTTCAAAAGGGTATTTTTAGTTTTACTTTTAAGTAAAAATTAAGATAGATACAAGGTGTAGGAAAACATGTGTTTAAAATATGCAACGTTTTTAGCTTGGTCAACTTCAAAAAATTCTAGAAATTATAATATTCATCCGTTAGATTCAAAATTATAGTCATACTAAAATAGAGTCTCTTTATATTGTTGTAGTATATTTTGTTTCTTAAAAACATAAGTTTAATTATAGATACATTGTTGTGGGAAAAAATAACTCATTATCATTCCTTTCATGTTTAAGGAACATACTGTTAAATAATTGCCAAATTGACATATCAAATCTTAATAAAAAAAAATTGAAAAATAGTCATTGGAAAGCTAACAAAATTATTCACAAGTTTTGTTTTTACTGTAAAGTGAAATTATAAATAAAAAAAATACTTTTGTATGACAGAAGTTGAAGAACTTGTGAAAATACTTTTGTATGATGGAAGTTGAAGAACTTGAAGAAAGTATGATCGGGGATGGTATGATTAGCCTTCTTGGAGACCCCTGGTAACACCATTTTCCCCAAGGGTGGCAACTTACTAGGAAACCATGACACTCACCAAGGTGAAATAGGGAAAAGAGCATAATTTCCAAGAAAACGTTTTCAATATCAAGAAAGAACTCTTTGCAACATGTTCAAATGCTTGAATTATTACAATGACACTTACCACAATACCAAACTTGTTACCTCATGGAGAAATACCGTTTGTCCTCTATGATCCAGGCCAGGTGTGGTGGATGTTGTTGTCATCTATTAGATGGTGATGTGTAGTGAATGGAGGGCTCTGCATATTGGGTTGCATCTCGGTACTCCTTGTATGCAATACGAGGGCCTCAAGACATTATCTTCATAGTTACCCCTAGAAATGGGGGATACCATATGGATCCTACTTGGGAATATGTACTTGCCATACAATGAATGAGAACCTCAACATATTTTGGTAAGACCTATTCCTACACACACAAAAATAACAAACTATGGAAAATCGAGGGTGTCTCACTCACCCTTTGTTCATATGATCAAAAACCCAAAATTTCAACTAATCTTTAAAATAATTTTTTACATTTTTTAAAAGTTTTCTAACCAACATGTAATATGATGAGAGTGAATGATGTAAAGCAACTATGCAATAATGCAAGTAGAACAAAATGAAAAATGAGATATGTCATGCAACTACAAGTAAATGAAACTATCTATCATGAGCAATCAAATTAAAATTCAAGGGAAAGAAAATGACCTACCTACTTACCTGCGGCCCCGAAGCCCTGGAAATGAGGTCCTGAAAATGGCAGGTGAATTCATACAACCAGTGCAACCACCTACACACCATTTCATCAAGGTATCTCTCCCTGTGCTTAATTATGTGATGCAACAAAGATAAGTGAAATACATAATAATCATGAGCATAAACAACATATAGTCAATCATGAAATGAATCCCATGGATATGGGTGGGTGGGAGGAAATCCCGCTGGAAAGAAAATCCACAAGCCTAATCATTCTGGAAATCCTACTGGAAAGAATATCCACAAGAATGATCAATCCATGTATGAAGATGGATACCATGCATAAATGATGGTTTTCATTCATCTTCACTTAAAATATCACCTCTCCTTGAAGGATGAGAAGAGATAAGAGATCCCAAGAAAACCTGATGATTTCCTAGAGAAGAGGAAAAGAGGTAAGAGATGACCTTAGGTCTAGAGAAAAACTCTTTTCCCACACTTAAAATATGTTTCTTCTTTATCTGTAAATCCCTGCCAAAAACCGCAAGATGAAAATACTTTTGTTTGGTAGTGTAAGCCTTTGACTACACTGGGATGGCCACGACCTAGTGTCCATCAAAATCTGAGCATGATGGTGGTTGGAAATATTCATTGAGAAAATACGAATCCCCAAAAGGATATACATCACAACTCCCAAGGGATGAATACAATTCATCATGCATATATGGAGATAAGTCATCCTCAAATGGATGGAATAAATATGTGACCATATCATCATCACGATGCCAAATATATGGATCACCTACTTGTGAAAATAAATCTTCTGAAAGAAACATTTTTGCATTCTTTATCTGAAAGGTTCCTTCGATGTCGTAGATGGGATCTCCATAAAAATGAAACAACCCCATGTCCCATATACGCCTCCCAATATGTATGAAGGTTTGTATGTGCTCATCAACCACTGTATCCAAGGGTTCATTCATAACACCATTTGTATGACTGAAATTGACCACCTCTTTGTTTTCGTGTGCAGGAAGAACAAAGGCTAGGGAGACTTCAACTGGATGATGCACTTCAGGGAAGTCCTCTTCATCAATATATTCTTCATAATTTAGAACAATTTCTTCTTAAACTTCATGTGAAGGAGGGAAGCAAGACTGGACAACCTCGCCTTTATCAAGCGGGAGAAAGGATATCGACATCTCATCTAGATTCTCAACATGTTCCACTTCATCAAATTTATTCTTTTTCTTCATGGAATATTTCTTTATGGACATGCCCATCCAACACCTCTTCATCACAAGGTGATTAATCCTTAATGTTGGGTGCCTCATTTGACTATTCCCGAAAGGATCCAAAAGGAAACTCTTGTTCATGTTGTCATTGTGGGCTTTCTCTTTGGCGGGTGATGTCTTGTCAAGATCATGCATTTCCTTGGAGTTTTCTTCCTTCTCAACGGATTTTTCATCATTGATGTTATACTTTTCTATGATCATGGCCTGCCGAGAACTTATTCTATGATGCTTGTCAACAAGATCTTGTGTTAGAAAACCAATAGGGCCTTCTTTTTCTTGCCATCTTTCCTCTTGGACATTTTCTTCAAGCACCTTGTTTGCAGAAGGTGGATGATGTTGCTTCTCTATTTCAAATTATTTAACTATCATCTCATCATCCACTAAAAAACATTCCCTGTAAAGAGCGTCCTTGAGATCTTGGAAAGTATCTTGCAAATTCTGAGTGGTTGGGCCCCAACACTTGAGAAATTGTTCAATAAGCCTTGTGGATGAAGGTATGCTATTCAATTTGCATGAATGCGTGAGCCACTTCTTTTTTCATAACTCTAGAGATGCTACAAACAATCACATTAGTATATTATCATGTAATATATTCAATTTTAAAGTGTATTTCAAATAATTCACAACATGGGTGACTCCTAGGGATGGGTCACCATCAAACTTTGGGAAATTCCTATTCCATTCTAGAGGATAACAATTTGGATACCCAAGAATTCCCTCAATATCAAGGGAGGGATACAACTCATGCACATGCCAAGGTGCCATGGTTGCATCACCTGAAATGACAACTCAAAGGAACTACTAGGAGAGATCAAGGCTCATAGAATATAAGAGGGTATCTTTACTCAACGGAGTTTCCAGACAAACTTATATGAAGTTCATCAAAATTGAAAAGGGAACTTCCCTCAAATGGAGTCGCCAAGAAAGCTATGGGAAAAGGATTTGGGAATAACTTGCGAAAGTGTCATTAGGGATCAAGAGAGGATTCAAAATCCTCCTCGGAAACAACGCCAAAATGTTATTGCACAAATTGTAGGTTGGGAAAATCCCGACCCAAACCACAAGAGTGTGAAAAATATGGAAGTACCTACCCAATGTCACCTTAGATATACACTCCCCTGTCTTTAGTGATGATAAGTCACTATAAGGGGGGAATCCTGATGACCCTGAGGCGATTGATATGGAAAGTGAGATGATGGTGAGTAAGTCCCATATGAGTCAAGCTTGGAGGTGAGGAAAAAGGCTTGAGAAAGAGTCTTGTTGATTGAGAATAATTTCCAAATGTTGTATACTTGCAAGACAATGTTATCCCTACCCAGAAGAAGACCAATGATTTATATAGAAGCCTTAAACCAAATGGGAACAAGCAAGAAACCTTGCTGTCCCAAAATATCAGCAGTATTGAAATAAATTTTCTGCAGTAAACAAGTTATATTAGCTGCAAATCTAACCACCAAAATCAAGTATGAGATGAAGGAAATAAATCTAGCAAAGACTAGTTAAACTTCCAATTAATGAAGCAAGACTTTAGTGGGTGTTTGGGATGCTTATTAAGTGTTATCAGTAGGTTATTAAAACAACCAAGTGGCTATAGAAAACAATTGCTAGAGCAATGTAACACACCCAACCCCCTAAGTACCCTTTTTAGGGATGGGGTATTAAAATTTCTCTTTTCCTCAATCATATCGAAACGCATTCTCGAGGGTACCATCATTTTCAACTCGCCAATAGCTTTCCAACGATTGTCATCATGCTCAAAATCAAGATCTGAATCAAAAGTTATGGCCTTCCAAAGTTCTCGAGCCTCATTGGCTGAGTGCCACCTCATTTCCAAGTGGCATCCACATGGATCCCTATCCCAAGTTTCAATCGATGTGGCACAACCGTGGCTCCGACATGCAGCTGGCCACATGGTTCATTGAACCCTGGTTCCAATCCCATGGAGCCTCTAGTCGTCATTGTCAAGATTTTATTTCCATGGGTTGCAAATACCCAACCAAAATATTCTGAAAACGATCCATTAGTCGATCTTATTCTAGATTTGACGGTCCCCACACTGCTCATCCAACGAATCTAATTGAGTCAACACTTAATTTCCACTCTTCCATTCTTCTGTACTCTGACGACATTATACCTAGATCAACGGACCAGATTCATTGGATCGCAAATCCAACGATCCTCATCACATCACCGAGGCCTTCGTCATCGTCAAAATTATTAGCCAAGACATAGCCTTGTCAGCCCTTCAATCTACGATGAACAATCCAAATATATTTACCTGTAGATATGATGGTTGGCGATTGAAAATGACCATCTAATGGTCTGGACCTAACAGGGTCCACCCTTGACCTTATGATGAACTAGGTGTTGAAACATGTCATCCTCCAGTTGGGTTGGCATTCCATGTCACTCTTGACGCCGTCGTCCATTCTATAACCTATAAAGGTTTATTCGGAAATCTACAGTGGAGAGTAAATTTGACCCACCACTGATCAACATCTCTCATTACATTTTCAATGCCTTCGTCTTCGTCGAGGTTCTTGACCACCACATAACCTTGATTACCTTTAAAACTTTGAGAAACAACCCAATTTTTTCTCAGATTTCACCTACGTGTGCCAAATCCTCTTGACACATGGCATCATATCTACATGACACATGGAACCATCGCCACCTGACACTTGGCATCCATATTTCCCACAAAATCTCACCTACCTGTGCCAAATCACTATGCCATGTGGCACCTTCTATGCTCAACACGTGGCACTATCCACATCATACTCTTGAGCCCTTAATTAAACTAGAGTTTTAAGGCCCTTCTCGACCAATGGGGTCCATGCTCGGCCCATCGACTAATCTATTATCGCCACAGGTTATACTAAGGGACATGTAAGCTGCCACACTGGTAACTCATCTTCATGATGTCATTGTACTCCTTTATTTACCTTCTAGAAGGATCATAGATCCAGTGGCTGAATTCTCTTCTCAGACTCTACCTAATCTACGATTTAAATCACCCCTCGAAGCCTCACCATCAGAGTGCCTACACCTCGACATTCTAAGTTACTATGAGTACCAAACTACAACAAAAATCACTACTCTGAATCTGACGGTTTAGATTCTTTCTTGCAGACACCTTGATAGATATAACATCTTGGGTTTGTTCTCAGAGCTCCACCATCAGAGTCCCTCATCAAACCCACGCACAAGCATTCCAAAAACTTAATCTCAGATAAATGATGGAGATCTCTCCACCCACAGATCCTACGCTCAATGATTAAAGAACCTATTCAAAGGAATGATCTTGACAGGGACCCACTCCCAATTCCTTCGACCAAATACATGCTTCCACGTATTACCCTCGAGTATGTAGACATTCCCTATCAGCAAGACATCACCTTCCCTCATAACCTCACTTAGATGAGACCCTAAAAATATCTACAACTGAGAATTGATCTCACCTTATTCCGATTCACGGTCTAGATTGTTCCTCAATACTTTCTCATCAAAATGCCTTAACGAAGGACACTCTAACCACTGACTCTGATGATTCCTCTACCATCAATGGTTGAGATATAATTTCTATATATTTGATAGTCTATATGACCATTGATGCCCTAAGGATTTCACAACCTTCTAGAATCACTCCTACTTTGTCAACCATCTGGCTAGTGACACTTGTCACTCCTTAGGACATGCGGGTTGCTCTGCTGGCACGCCGCATTGTCAGGGCATTGTCTTATCTCTCTTCATGCTTATATGGTAAGGCATGGATCTGGGGGATGGAACCCTATTTATCACACACAACATCTACGGTCACAATTATTTATGGTGCACACTCAGAGAGATCAATGAATCACTTTAACTAGGAGTCACCCCCATCCAGGGGTGATTTTAAGAACCCCCCCTAAATTTATATGTATAATAAATGGGCAAATCCCCATGATACATAGGAAAAAATGAAGGCTATTTTATCAATAATATAATATGTATATATAATTTTTTGGCAAATATTTTAATCAATTATATAATCTTATAAAAATTTGGCGAATATTTCACTAAACTATAAACTCTTGTAAAATCTTGGCGAATCTTTCAATGAATTATAAAACCTTGTAAAGTATTGACAATTTTTTTGATAAAGTATAAAACCATATATAATAATATGAAAATGTATTCATTAAACTGTAATATACTCATTTTACATATTTGGAAAAAGAAACATGATTTTTCCATCCTCTAGATGATGTTGCAAGCATTAGCGGTTATGTTTGTCAAGGTTCTCATTGTACACTCTTGCATATCCCTCTATCAGTTTTGATGATATATCAACAAGAGATTAAGTCACAGCTTGAAAATTTGCCTCACTGATGGCTAGCCTGAAAATCTTAAAAGGGTCAGTGGATGTCCCCTGATGCTTTTACATAGCTGAGTTCTGCACCAATAGGTGCTACCTTGCACCAACAAGCAATGGGTGCATGGAGAGGAATTTGATAGGAATAAAAGGGAAAACAAAACTATTGGATCCCAATCATTTACACTAACAATCATGCAATTCAAGCATATGGGATATTTCCATGGTCAACAATAGAAGAGTTGTAACCATTTTAGAGTTGTAACCATTAAGTTGACTAGCAAACTTGAGGAGGTTAAGGAAAGCTTATCCATAGACGAGGATCTCCTACCTGTTCTAAACCAGACAAGTAGCCTGATTATTTTTTTACTAATAATTTGTTGTACTGGATTTCAAAACATTTTATTTGTTGTGTGCCTTGGTGGGTTTCACATATAATGCCAATGCCAATACTCTTTGATAATGGGCATGACATTTGATGCTGATGGCATTGTCCTCTATGCGTCTTCTCTTTCTTTCTTCCCTTTAAAAATAAATAAATCTGTATAGGTGTTTGTGCCTTGTCATTGCCATTTCTATAGCCTATATCTCTGAGAGAGAGAGCCCATTGTCAATGCCATTGCTATATCTACATGTGAGAGAGCATTGCCAATGTTGTTGCTATATCTTTGTGCTAGAGAGAGACAAAGAGAATGGATTTTGGTTCAAAACGTGTTGGAGGCAACAATAGCCCAAAGCATAGTCCAAAATGAATATGCATGAATTATAAGGACACAAGTTAAATTGTCTAGTGGGCATGTGCGAGACTGACCTACAAGCACATTGTTTATAAATCCCAAGTGTTTCCCATGACTTAATCCTATTTGAAAAAGGTCAAATCAACAGCCTTCACTGTTTGATTAAACAATTAAAGACACAATGCTCAATAAATGAAGGTGAATTAATAACCTTCCTATTACAAACAAGAACTACTTGGTGAGAGTCCCTGCATAAAATTTAAATAACCATTACAACACATTACAATAGAAAAATTTCTTTTTAAAAAGGAATCTGGTTACATGGATATATATACACCCAACCTGAAATTTTGAACACACGGAATAGAGAATGAAAAATAGGAATATATAAGATAAGGTTTAACTTAGAAACACAAGTACATGTCTCTGCTTAAAGCAGGAACAACAAACATGGAGTTGATGAATATAAGTTCCAGAACAAGAAATTCTCTCTCAGATCTATCAAACATGTGCATAAATCGACACATAACATATGATACCAATAGATAGGTCTAAATTGTAAGGCAGGATGCATGGTGTCAGGTAGTTTCATGAGTACAAAATTTGCATTGAGTTAGGATCTCTAGGGGCTCTTACTTCTTGCAAAGGGCCATGCTTTGAGATCACCTTAGTAGTACTTGGAGAGACTTCCTAGTGAATCAATCTCCCCATCCAAACTTAAAGAACCCTGTTTTCCATCGCTTGATAGTTAATCCTCTTTAGCTACCTCCAACATCATCTTATCTTAAAACCCTAAGCTTCACTTAGATCTATGCAGTGACCCCATAGCCCTTCCTAAGGCATTGGTCTATCTTCTTCTCCAATCACAAGAAAACCAAAATTTGTCTTTTCCCCCTTTTGTTTTTTTTGTTTCTTGGCAATCTAGGGGTTGACTATGTTTTTATCTTTAATCTAGATTGATTTGGATCTAAATACTCATTCATTGGTGTATTTTATAAATTCTTGGATCTCACATGCTAGCTTGTTCTTCATAGAATGTTTTTATTGTTGGAATTTACAAAGGGTTTTAGATCTAGTTTCATTGCCTATTACTTTGGATCTAACCCTAATCTCACTAAGCTGCCTTTGAATATGATTATTGCTGTGGTTGCCTTGGTGGAATTCTTTGAACATGTGATATAGTTCTTGACTAGATCATTCGTCACCTAATTCTTGCAACATTGATGCATCTTCTTGGTATATATGTGCTCACATCTAGTGAAACGATTACGAAATAAGTGCAACACTTGGTCTCTAGGTGGTCTTTATTTGTTTCCTTCTCCGGTTCATAACTCTGAATACATTCCTAGCGTGGTTCATCATAGTATTTACAACATTGCATTAATTTATTGTTCTACATTGTTTCTAAGAATGGAACGATGCTAAAGGAGACCCAACATCCTCATCAAACATCAAAATCATCATTTCTTTTGGGTCACTATTCAAGGGGTTTTGTTCACTGCAGAAACCAAAGTTCATAATTTGGGTAACGATATAATGTTTGTCCTTGCATCGTTTTGATGTGTTTCTTCTCTAAACATTCCATAAGAAAAAATCAGTTCAAGAAAAGGTCCAACGACCTCACTTAGAGAGAAAAATGTCACCTTTTTTCTAATTGCTGTTTTGAGGGTTATACACTGTCTAACACTACAAAATTTTGGTTTCATTTAAATGCTAATGGTTTGTTCTTAAGTATGTGGTAAATCTTGCTACCTTCTTGCACCTTGTGGATAGTTTATTCCTCCAGTTTGTGATCATCATTTGTGTCTTTCCTTTGACTATATCTCATGGTGCAAATACACATTAAATATTGTCTTAATTATCTGGGTTAAAGAATACTAAATGCTATCATTATATGTGGATAAATAACGAGTGATATTTCATGGTGTTGAGCACACAAATTGAATGAAAAACATACAGGACTTGTTTCTGATTTTAATCTGAACTCGATAATGCTTTTGGTCATTGGTACATTGACTTAATTGCTATCCTTTCACAACATTTTCTCTTTCTGTCGCATGTGGTATTAAACTCATAAGAAAGGTCATTGTTCTGAAGTGGTGTAACATTGCAATCTGATCATGCTCTATCTGCTATTTTGATTACATAATCTGGAAACTTCTATTACAGCAACACTTGTTGGGAATATATATGTGGTTTAATTTCTCTTTACTGTCTCATATACATAGATCTGCCAACTTCATTTGGTTGACAATATTAATTAGATTGATGCAACTTTGCTGTCCTTGTGGTTTTAATACAACACTGCATATATTCTTTTTGATTGCAAGGTCATTGGGATAAAATCTTTGAATGTTGATAGTAATGCTTAGTACAAAGTTGCTTCCTTATCATTGATCAAAGTAAATCCTGGTTTGATAAGAGCACTACAATCTTCTCTCATTGCAACTTTGTTGGTCAACTTTAGCATATGAATCTTGAGATGACAATGGTTCTAAATGATGATGAATGATATGTGGTGAATGATACATTACTTGGGCACTCATGTTATCTTAATTTGAAGCAACACACACATTCCATGTTCCAAGCCCTCTTTCATGGGCAATTGTTGTCTAAGTTACCTATCCCTTAAGCTCATTTTCAATTGATACTTTGGCATTTTCTTCTCTCATACTTTGATGTGTCTCACTCTTAAGAGAGGATAGTGTCAATCTTGCTAAACTCTGACTTAAACCAAGTCCTGAAGCTTCACCTTCTAGATACAATGAAGGGTCGTCTTATTTAATACAGATGACCCTTTTACATTGAGTAAGCACACATCAACTATCTAATGGGCATTATTCAAAGAAGATGGCATCATACAATAATTGACTAACTCCTAAGTATCCCAAAGTAGGGAGGTTAAGGCAGGGCACTAACATAAACTTAGTCAAGCTTTGCTCTTATTCCTATATGAGAGCTTGAAAATAATATACGAATATCTTATATAATCTGACCAACTAGTTTGGTCTATGTTAGTTCTATTACTACGTTTGTCCTATAGACCAATCCTAAAATGTGTGGCTGTACCACCAGAAAATTATTGAACTTAAAATGGATAAATATTTTTGATGTTGCTCCCTCTTGTGGCACATGGCCACTCACTTTAAAGGTTGTGATGAACCCTTACGGTGGAAATGAATGAAGATGAAAATAATCTACATGCAACTCAAAATGCTATTACAATTTAAATGGTTCCAGATATGCCAACTCAATTTGTGGATTGAACTGTAACCGAGCTACTTCTGTGGATTAGCTATTTGGTCTTACAATGGTTTATAACATATATTCATGTTCTTTGGTTGATGGTGTAATACATTGATACTCATATCTCAAAAAACTAACAGATTAACTATACATTGTAAATATAACAACTTAAAGATATATTGCAAAAAATAACAGACTAACAAAGAAATTTGCAGATATCAACATATCAAATAATCAAACATATACCATAAAAGGTTTTGTAAGTTTAAGGATAGGATGAAGGAAGAGAGGTGTACAGTCTCTCTTCTTCCATTAAATACAAACAATACTTTGAAAACAAGTCCAAATATGATATTCAAAGAAAATGCATTTGTTTTACCCCTTTTAGGAATGGTGGCCAACCTAGACCTCCTAGCGGTATTTTGTTTGCACAATCTTCGTTTTATGTCTGATTAGAGTGATTCAAAAGACAAGTTAAATTGAATTCATGTGGATACTTCCAGTATAAACAAGTTTTCAAAATGGTTTAATATGATATGCTAAAAATGATGAACAATTCACTGTTTGATAGAGATGCTCGTGAATGTTTGACTAGACCAACAATGACTATTTCGAGTGTAACTTTTTCGTTAAAGATATGATCGATGTGATTACACTTGGAGAGTAAAGTAGATTCATTTTATGTATCTAGTAGAAACATGAATTTAAAACCCTTATGTTTGATATCACAAACTGTCTGATGAACAGACCTAGGAGGCACTATGCTGATCTGAAGACATGTAGTCACTAGATGAGTCATAACTTTTTCATTTGACCTCCAAATGGGACGATTCAAATTGTGTTTCGAACTAGACTTGCATATCTCCCATATAAACAGGTTTTGAAAATAAGATGATTTTATATGTGAAATATGCCTATGAACAGTCAAGACCTAGAATTGTCACCATGCAATTTTTTGTTTTTTAACAAGTAGCTAGTATTTTGAGCATAACTTTTTCATAGGAAATCGGATTGAGGTGATTCAAATTGATTTGGAAACTAGATTCCAAGGGATACATTTCTTATAAATATCATGTAAAAATGTTTCCATTAGACCCCTCAAATCAAGGTTGTACTAACTCTGTCCTCAAAATTTCACTTGAGACCTAGTTTCTATTTTGATCATATCTTTTTGACTTGTGATCCAAATTGAAATTTTCAAAATGGATTTAAAAAATAGATTTCAAGAGATATATTATTTAAAAACATGTTTTCAAAATGATCCTATATGGTTACCCAAAATAAGATTGTCTTTACTATATTTTTCCATGAAATCCTTTCAAATGACTATTGAACAATGATTTGAAGAATTATTCATAAAAGTTTGAAGCAAAAGTCTTATTCATTTTACCTATTTGTTTATTTATTCTATTCTATCCTACACTATTTTTGAAAAATAAGTCATTCTCT
>ML797292.1:103413-115990 GCA_009831015.1 Picea engelmannii | reverse complement strand
GGTTCCGTCATTATGTTCTGTTTCGAAAGACCACTGTCATTGCTGTCGTGAATCCATTTCAGTACATGTTGACACGACGGGTAATAGGCAGAAAAATCAGTAGATGGATAGTCATCCTCCAGGAGTTTGACTTAGATTTCGTTTCAACAAAGTCCAAAAAGTCACTGGCCTTCGCAAAACTTATTTCAGAGCTTTCGGTTGAGTCAGGTGATCTTGTGCCCAAAGAGTCGCATATCAGAGGAGATATATTTTTGATCACCTCTTCGGATCCCTGGTACAGAGCTATACTTATCTATCTCCAGACTTTGAAGTGCCCCACCATTGCTTCTCATGATGAGCATTGATGCATACGCCATCAGGCTAAGAATTATCTCATACTCAATGATACATTGTATCAGAGAGGTGTAGATTGCATCCTACGTCGATGTCTCACTCACGAAGAAGTAGTTATAGTGCTTAACGATTGCCATACTAGAGCTCATGGAGGTCATTTGTCTGGGTTGGAAATAGCCCAAAAGATTCTACGAGCAGGTTACTTTTGGTCGACACTTATCAAAGATTGTATCGAATCGATCAAGAAGTGCCATCCATGCCAAATCTTCTCTTGAAAGATGAGGGCACATCCCGCTCCCATGTTTCCTGTCATCATAGTTGGTCCCTTCACCAAGTGGGGGATTGATTACACTACATGCAACCCTCCTTCAGCAAGGGGGCACCGCTATATCATCATAGTTGTAGACTACTTCACAAAGTGGGTCAAGGCTATGCCAACGTTTAAAGATGATGGAGAGACTGCAACTCTCTTTTTATTCAACCATATAATAGAAAGTTTCGGCATCCCAAGGGAGATTGTCACTGACCATGGCAGTCACTTTCAAAACTAGATGATGACCGAGTTAACGTCAAATCTTAGGTTATGGCAAGAACATTTTTCACCTTATTATCCCAAAGAAAATGGTCAGGTGGAAGCTGTGAACAAAACTCTTAAGACCATTCTACAACGAACGATCAATTCAGCCAAGTCAAATTGGCATTTGATGTTATACTCGACATTATGGGCTTACTGAACATCTGTTAAGACTACAACTGGTTTCTCACCTTTCCAACTCATTTACAGGCTGGAGGCAGTCTTGCCTATCGAATGTCAGATCCCATCTCTAAAGTTGGCAGTACAGTTATTTCCAGACACTTCTCCACTTGAAGAACAGTTAGTATAGCTTGAGCAGCTCAATGAGCAGCATCATGATGCAGCCCTAGCGAACGAGGCTCACAAACATAAGGTCAAGTGTCAGTATGATAGGTCCATTCGTCCTCGGATTTTCTCTGAATGTGACCTTGTCCTGGTCCATGACTAAGATAAGGACCCCTTGGGGGCAGGAAAATTCAAACCCACATGGTTCGGACCTTTCATCATAAAAGAGGTTTTAAAAAAGGGCACTTATCGTTTGGTTGAATTTGAAGGGAATGCTTTGGCGGAGCCTAGAAATGGGCTCTACCTCAAGAAGTATTACTCATAGGCAGGTCACTGTGGGTAACTTTTTGTCACATATGTATAGTCTTTGTACTATTACTTTTAATTTCTTTTAGTGTTATGGACGTGTCGTTGATGTTATCTTTTATCACTGTGGCAAATGTCAAGTGATTTCGAAGTGTTCGTTGGGTATGAAGATGGTGCTAGTCAGCACACTCGGAGGCTTGCCTCCACAGCTTGGGTAATATTTACACCTCAAGGCCAATTATTATCTTCCGGAAGTATATGCTTAGGTGACACCACAAATAATGTCGCCAAGTATAGTGCAGTTATTGAGTTGCTTTGTGACGCTATGTCATTGGGTATCTCTCATCTCCGGGTCTATCTCGACGCTCAACTAGTTGTGTCTCTGTTAAACAGAATATACCGGGTTCATGATCCAACTTTACACCGACAATTCCTTAGGGTACGTCTCTTAGAATGAAACTTTGATTATATTACATATTTTCATGTTCCTAGGAGAGTAAACGAAGTTACAAATACTCTAGATAATCAAATTTTAGATTGACATCTTGCACACATATGAAAGAACATTCACATAAACATGTAAATACATTTTTTTGCACACATGATCCATAAGACACAAAAGACAAAAAAAAAAAAAAAACCATATATAATATCATAAAGTAACCATAGTACATAGATGGATGCAAGCGCCTCAAAAATATGACCGATAACGAGTCACGAGGCTTATGCCCTCAAAAAATATATACAAGTAGTGCTCGCGTCACGTGAAAATTTCTAGCTAAGGTCAAGGCATGTGGGCCCTGTTATACTGGTCCACAACAGTGGCCAAATGCCGAAACAACTGGACCTAGGTCCATGGTGCCCCCACTACATGAGGCTACGTAGATGGTGGCAGGTCCTCAATCTCTACCACCAGGACYGTGCAACTGAGTGCAATAAAGTTCCACTTGACTCGTCTCAATACCCTCTCAGCCTCCCCAGCTGGAAGATCTCCTGCTACTGCTGGTCCCCCTGCGGTGGCAGGTGCGGCCCCTGGCCGAGGATGAYGCATGTTCCTCGCATAGTCAGTGGGTCGCACTGGTCCCACATCTGGACACAATGAACACATATCCACAAATACTCTGGTATAACAAAAAAATGATATATATAACGAAAACAACATAAAAATTACATATGTTAAAAAAAAAAAAAAACTACAAAGGTGGAGACTTACCCATCTCCCCTCCCTCCTCACCAGGAGGTACTGACATCTCAGGGTCTCTCGAGAAATCAATCCTGGCATAGGGGTAATCCTCTATAACTAGGATCTATCGTGACAGCCATGCGAAGAAGTCATCATCGAAGGACTCATTGGTCCTTCTGCCACCCTGTCGCGGCGGTAATACTGCCCATCTACACACAGCAGGAAGAGAGGCCTGATATCCTCGTACCACTACTTGAGGACTAAAACTCATAAATCTCTCAAAAAAGAACAAACACAGAATGGTCCTGAACCCGAAGTTCCTATGTGTCCGTGAACGACAATCTATCAACTGCCTTTTCATACACTCCAGCAATGTGGCACTCCAATAAAAAACTTGTGCATTTAAGCACTGGACTGCACAGTTCATCTGTGCACGAGACGCCTGATGTAGAGCAGCAGAATCAGTAATTCGCCTAATAAGAAATACTATCGCCTGCAGCGATAAGTCAGTGATATTGCTTATGGGCACTTGCATGCTCGAGCGGTCTGTATCATCTACACAGTATAGACCTATCAATTCCACTATGTTATGCGGCCACGAAGGAAAAGTCCAGAAGTTGACTGGTTCTCCTCTCTTGGAGAGGCCAGTAAAAAAGTAAATGTCCTTGACCGTGGGCACCAGTGACTGCCCCTCTAACATGAATGCCTCTGCATCCAGATGCCAGTAGTCAACCAAGGCATTCAGTAGCCTAGGTTGTGCCTGCATTAAAGGACATAGGAAAAACTTGAGTAACCCACATTGCATCAAAGTAGCCACAGCATTGGGGTTTTCCCTGACCAACTCACTGACCTCTTCATGCTCTCTTTCTCTCTAGTTGACATACATCCTGCAAAACACCAAGGTCCAGGAGGGTTAACCCTTGCTTTTTAAGCCTTTTTTCATTCAATAAGGGGGTCCACACGTGCTGTAATGGTGACAGTCGCGTGTACACGCGTGCAGATTTTACTCTGCCTGAATATACATACGACCTGTCCTGAGACAGCCCACGTGGACCTAGGGCCGACTTTTTAAAGGTCGACGCCCCCCTAAAAAATGAAACCCAATGCAAAAATAAAGACATAAAATGAAAGATAAGAGATTTTGTACTTACTTGGTCTAGATAGAAGTTCGTTTTGTCCACTGTAGCTCCCAGAATCACCGCTTTTGACAAAGGGGGTCTTTTGGCTCCAGAGTAAATTTCCAAATCAACAATGGTGATAATGAGCTACCAGCTTCTATTTATAGACTTTTTGGCCTCTTTTTGTCACTTTTTTGGCCTCCCTTATCATTTTCTTTATACCAAAAACCATTTAGAGTGATTCAGGAGTTACATAGGAGGGATATGATCGGGTATTGGAACAATTTTTTTTTGAGTTTTGAGTAATTTTCGATGGTCCATGAAATTTTTCCCGAGGATCAACTTGAGCATATAGGTTAGGTTTCTACCTTGAATTTTGTATTTTGTTGTCTTTTTCCTTTGCCATAGGATTGATCCCATTAGGTTGTGACACAGAACCATCATAGCTGCTTTAGAAGTGTCACAAATTGGTGGTAGAGCGTACCAGAAGATGGATGCCCTAGGTGGATCTTAGTTGCATTATGGCATCCATGCTGTCTCTAAAACATTGTAGGCTCGGGAGTCCTTGTAGTTTTTCCTGATTATGAGTTTGAGCCTCATTTGCACGATTCCTTTTCACTCTTGACCTCACACTCGAGACTCCCAAAAAGACATAACGGGTCTTCTTTTAAGCCCTTTTTCAGACCCTTTAAACACGAAAATATTGTTGAGTGATCTTGTGGCCTTTTACACTCGTTAAACTGAAATTTGAAGTCACGTCTGTCTGGCGGTAGTTTACCCCTTTTTCGGTTCAGACGGTCAACTGTACGAACAAAGGTATACTCTATGGAGCTTCAGTTCTATAGAAGAGTACTCTCAGGTATAATTTTATCCCTTTTTTGGGCCTGAGGGACTAAACTTATGAAGAAGGAACCCTCACAGAGTCCATAGTTAAGCTCTTTTCAGACTCCCTAAAATTGAAAAGATCGTCGAGTGACCTTATTCTTTCACACTCGTTAAACTAGTCCAGAAGAACATTCCCGATGGAGTCCATAGTTAAGATTTTTTCAGACTCCTTAAAAATGAAAAATTGGCCGAGTGATCTTGTCCTTATCACACTCGTTAAAATGGTTTTGAATAGACATCTTGTTGGTGCTAGTTTACCCCTTTTTCGAACCGACTAGACTATCTTCGAAAAAGGTACCCCAATGGAGTCTCCTTTTATGTTTTTTAAAACTCTCTAAATATGAAAAACCACCGAGCTTACCTTCTCTGGGCTCGTTAAACTTACATCGAAGGACGTTACCATTGTGTGTTTTTTTAACCTCATTTGCATACCTTATACGCTAGCCTTGTAGCACTTTGCTTTTGTGTCTTAACACCATTGGCCCCTGGAGGATTTTTCTCGAGTATCCTTATTCTAAACATCAGTCTTGTCCTTGCGCCTTGAACTTGTATGTTTTTTGCACTCGTTCCTCCATTGTAACATAACATTCCTTTATTTTTTTTCCAAAATCATTGAAAAAAGACAAAACAAATCAAATATACCCCAAAAAGTGGAAGGGAAAAGTATTTTCTTTGTTGGAAGCATAATGAGTTGCCCTTGGATAAAGCACATCTTTCCATTTGTTCGTTAAACTATGGGATGTAATACGACCTTAGGAAGTTGTTCTCGCTACATAGAGTTGCGTCCTCCTCCATTTGGTTATTCTTCCAAACATATGGAGAGTTTGCGTTGCCTCCTGCTTTGTAAACTTATGATTAATGCCATGCTGTCTAAGTCTCATCATTTGTCGTGCCATTGTCCAAGGAAAATTTCTACCGAGCCTGAGTCGGCCCCTCTGCAGTTTGTCTCTTGCCCTCATACCCGACCATCCTGAATGTCCAATCAAGTCCTTGTTCGAAATCAATGAAGCCTTCAGTCTGATTATCAAGATTATCTAGTCCATGACCGACGAGCCATCGAAGACCTCTGGGTAGTGAATTCGTACACCCATATTACACTCCTACCTTGAGTTTTGAAGATTTTGAAGTTGTTGCTCGAGCTCTGAAGATCTCATCTCCAGCCATCAGGCCGTATCAACTTCTAGAAGATGGATACTCTATATGTATATCTTTTTGATTTCGGGATGTAGCTCCACCGTGTATTGTTCGCGGCTACACTTTATATAGTTATTTGACATGGATCTACAATGTATTTGATTGGTAGCCATGATTCTATTTTATCCCAAGCATGGGTATGCCCACCTTGGTGAGACATTTGTTATTTTGTAGACGACACCTCCTGGTTCCTGGTCCCTGGTCTCACTTGTTCAGCACATCAGTAAAGATTGGTAATGTATTTCAGCCATCAAATGCTCTTCTAACCTCACACATTAGGGGGCATCTGTTGTAACCCTAATTTGCACCATACATGCTTACCTGGCATCAGGCCATCTCAAATCCCTTCTTTGCCAAAGCGCTGCTGAACAACTCTTTAAAAAACATCTTTTATAAGGTCCCACGAGCCCTACTCCATTACTGCACACGTGTACATGCTAGCGGACCTCAAACAACCCGCTTGGATCGACAAAATCATGAAAAAAGGAAAGTTGCCGACGAAACACACAACTTTGGGTGAGTTAACTGAAACTTCTAGCCATGCATGGCCGAGGGTTCGTCCAAATGCCTAGCTTCTTCTAGCCTATAAAAGAAGGGTTAGGGGTCCCATTTGGAGGAGGATAATAAGAGTAAAGAAACTCTACCCAATTGCATATTCCCATTGTCCCAACCCTTTAGCCATCCTTATGCAATAAGAGATACACAGCAAAAAAGTTGGAGGACATTTGAAGAGGAGCCCAGGATTAGGATTCGCAGAGCAGTGGCCAGTCTTGACATTGTAAGTTGATTTATTAAAGTTAATAATAAAGAAATGCTTTTCCCGTCCCACTATATGAGTTCTTCATAGTTCAGTAAATACATGTTTGAATCTCTAACCCATTAGTCTATAGGTAAAATGCATGTGTAGTTTGTTTCTTGTTTTGTACGCAGGTTAGCCTTGGGAGGAGAGCTGCCAACAAGCGGTCAAGCATGAAGAAGGATCGACATCAACCATCCGGAACAAGGTATGTTGGTCTAACCATGTATTCACTGAAAAGAAATGGGGATTAGGTTTGGGGACAAAGGTAGAAAGTAGGTTTCTTTTCTTCATATCTGCATGCATAATATAACCCTATTTGCTAGTCTGTAGGGGGATTTCCCACCACAACATGTTGTCAACACCACCCATGTAGAAGATTACAACTGTGGAAATTATTATGCAGCTTGATCCATTCACACATGATTTGCTGAGTAAAGAATCCAAGGAGGGTGTTGATTTTGGAGAGGTCTACTAGCAACAAAAGGAGAAAATAATTATTGATCGAAAGGGAAATGAATATCATCTTCAATATGGACACGTTATGGATACCCCAATGAAGGAGAGTTAATTTGTTGAGGGAAGCTCATACTTCTCGAATCATTGGACATTTTGGTGTTGGGAAAACTATTGAAAATCTACAGAGGCATGTTCACTAGCATTAGATGCAAGAAAAAATTTCCAAGTTCATCAAAGGTTTTGTTATTTGTAGCACTAGTAAGCCCAATAATAAGAAACTTGGGTTGTACACACCATAACCAATACCAATAGAAAGAAGAACTTGAATAGTATCTCTATGGATTTTGTTAGAGGTTTTCAAGTGTCAAGGAGAGGCCATGAATACCCGTTTATGGTTTTGGACAAGTTCAACAAGATGTGTTTGCTTATTCCTTGAGAAGACCATCACATGTGCTAAAGAAGTTGATTTTTTCTTTGCAAACGTATGGGTACATTTTGGTTTGTCAAGCTTTATTGCGTCTAAAAGGAACTCTAGATTTTTTGGCAAGTTTTGGAAAACATTGTGGGTAAGGATGGACACAAAGTAGAAGAATTATACTACTTTTCATTCTCACACCCATGGTAGACTGATGTTCTAAACAAAACTTTGGTCCAATTGTTGAGAGGATATAATACTGAGCATCCCAATCCCTGGGATGAAAAATTAGTTTACAATTAAATATATTACAATAGAGAAACACATTCTTCCACCTAGAAATTTCCTTTTGATACACATTTAGGTTGCTTAACACCCTCACATTTTGATGTTATTTATGGGGGAAAAAAAGGAAGACATACTTGAAACAAAAGAGGTAAAGAAAGCAAATAGGGTCATAGAGAAAATCAAGCAGGTTCACTTGAAAGTGTAGGAGAAGCTTGAGAAGAGTCAACATACGTATAAGCTCAAACACGACCAACATAGGACAAAGCACAAACTCTATGTTGGGGACAAATTGTAGCTTTATCTTATTAAAGAGTGTCAACAAGGAGCAACCAAGAAGTTCATGCCTCTAAGATATGGAACTTTTGAGATCATTAATGAGAAATTTAGTGGTAATTCCTTTTAACTCAACTTAATAGTCTCATTGGGACATAAAGTTGTCTCATCTTAGTTGCTCTAAACAAGAGAATGAAAGGGATGTTACCAAGAACTAAAATTATTAATATAAAAGCACAAGGCCCTCAAAGTATTTTCAAAGGGGTTCCCAGAGAAAAATGTATGATGTGCAGTACCAATAGGAGGATGAAAATGGGAATACAAAATAAACTACAAGTCAATGGATCACTGGATAATCATGAATAAATATTGGTATCCAAGGGATAAGGAAAGAAACAATAAATCAACTATGATGAAACCTTTATGCCATTAAACAATTTAAATATTATTTGAATTGTGTTATCTCTTATATTACAGTTTTGATGAAAATTACACCGGATGGATGTAAAAAGACATTCACTAACTTACATGTTTAGCAAACAAAAAATCAGTAAGCACCTCTCTGAAGCCGTGGCTACCCTACACCACTTGTTTGATGGAAACATAAAGAATCCGAATCTAGATATGCGAGTTTTCCAGTGTGGTCGAGCCTCAGCGTCGATCCGCGAGCGGGGTCCTCCTCTGCGAGCGAGGTCCTCCTCTATTGGAATGCTAACAAAATATGGTCACTGGTGCCTGGGCCGAACCTGGGAGTAACCTGTTACCCAACATAAGTAAAATACTAAAACCGTAAACCTCAAGGCCGAAAGGGGAAATAAGAGGTAGCAGAAGTAAAACCGTAAACCTCCGTTCTATCAAGGGTCCAAAGGGGAAATTCAAATAACCACGAAGATGTAAACTGGGGAATGCATTTCAGATCCCATATAATTTATACCATGTGGGAAGGCCAAAAATATCCATGTCCTTTGGAAATCGAGAAAAGGGAAGATTGAAATTGGGCAAAGGGAAGATTGTAGCTACCTAGTGCCCACTGCCCATACCACAAAATCAGGGCGAAATTAAACCATAAATCCTGATTTTACCAAATGGCAGGGCAAAGAAGCTATCAAAAATTCCCATATTTCTAGAAATTTGGCTAATGGAAGCTTGTCCCTCCAAATTTCAGGGGCTAAATATAATTTTTTTTCCTCTATCCCTCCTAAAAGCATGGGCTAACCCTGTACACAATTTTTCCCCTAAAATAAATTACGGGCTAATGATATAAGTTTAAAAAAATCACTTTAATACAAAAAATTCTCCCAATAAAAAATTGGAGGCCCCTTAATTTCACCCATGAGCGAAATTTCACCCCTAAAATCATCTATGCCCCCATCAGAGTCCCTTACAACCTCACACTTCGATTGGCTCTTGTTTATTATCTATGGTTCAAGATTTTCCTAGGCATCTTGCCGAAGGATCCAAGGGATCCTATTGACTTGGGACACATCCACTACTACATAATTAAAAATTTGCGATGATCACTTGCGATGAAAGTACTCTTTCATCGCAACATGCAAGAGAAAAAGTTCAATTTTTCTAAATCCATCCGGTATTCGTCGCTATCTTGACGCATGTATTTTGACTAAATTATTATGGTCAATGTTCATCTCAAGATCGACAACTGTAGTTTGTTCGTCGCAAGAGAGACGACTTACCTAACCTTAAAATTGACTATTAAAAATGACCTAAAATAAATAGGTAAAAAATAAATATTTTTAGGTCACGTTTGTCGCAATTGCGATGATAGTGACCTAAAATTGGACTATAAATATTTGACGATTTAAAGATGTTGCGACAATCTTGCTATAACAACAACGGTTCCGAAAGGTTATTTTTGTGTGGAATAATGTCGTATAATGTTGTTAGAGGTGGGGAAAAAAGTAAAGTGGGTGAAAAGGGTGATGGTAGATGTTATTGCCCTTGTAAAAAATGTTGCCTCAAACGTCTCGTAAGAATTTTAATAACAACAACTACAAAACATTGTAGGAAATATGGTCACAGTGATGGCGGATCGAATGAATATCGTCCCATGGTAATTAGCTATATATTCATTATCTTTTTTTATTTTGTCAATTTTATATAAAATTATATATATATATATATATATATTGTTTGAATGTCTGTTATGGTATACATTAATTTTGCATGATTGTTTGTAATTATAAAGTTAGAGTTGCCCTCTAACTTTCCTCAGAATATTGCACCAAGTATTAGTAGAAATGATGTTGTACAAGCTGAGGAACATCTTCATGACCAAGCAAATGAGGATCTCATGGAAGAATATGATGGGACAAATCAAGTTAATGATCCCATGGAAGAAGATATGGGACAAATCAAATGATCCAAGATTTGTTTTCGCAGTCGGACGAGGATGGGGAAAATGCTAGTATTTATGATGAACCTCTATTAGAAAAGGCAAATAAATGACTTTATGAAGGATCAAGAGCAAATCTTCTCTCTGCTACATTGCTGCTAGTGAACTTAAAGGTTATGAATAATTTGTCGAACACTTGTATGACACATATACTAAGGTATGTAATATGTTTCATCTCATATTATACATAAATGTTGATTTTTTTCTATTTGTTTTTAGTGTTAATTATTGTGTAAAATAAGAATGCAATTTTTACGATTAATATTCTTACATTAACTAGTTGTTTGTTATGTTGTAGATTGTTAGGTGAATTTTTGTTACCATTGTCAAATATTTTACCTTGCACATATCGAGGTTTGCATGCCATTATAAAATACATTGGAATGGATTATCAAACTATAGATGCATGTCCTAATGACCATATTATATATTATGGACAACATGCTTCGAAAACCAAATGTCCACAATGTCTTATCAGTAGACATCGAACCGATCAAGTAACAAAAAGAGTGCCTCGAAAGGTTCTTCATCATATTCCCATAAGTCCATGTTTGCAGCGATTGTTCAAGTGTGAAAGCATAACACAATTTATGGATTACCATGCATGTAACAGAAGTGGAGATGGTGTTCTTCGAATGCCTGCCGATGGTTCTGCATTTAGGAAAATTGAGGAAAAATGGGCAGATTTCAAAGATGAACCTCGTAATGTTAAGATTTCATTGGCAGCTGACGGTTTTAATCCATTCAGAGAGATTAGGTCTATTTACTCAGTGTGGCCTATTTTTGTTATCAACAATAACATTCCTCCATGGATGTCAATAAAGAGGGAGCACATAATGTTGACAATGATTGTTCCAGGTATTTGTTTACATTAATTTTTTGAATTTTACATTTTCATTTGTTTCAATTTTTGCATAATATCTTTTATTTATTTATTTAATTATATATACTACAAGATATCATTCCTTTAGTAATTATGTGTAATTTCAAACAATTAGGTAAGTACCAGGTTAAAGATATGAATGTATATATCGAGCCTCTTATCGACGAGCTACTAAAGTTATGGGTTGGCATCACAATGTATGACATATGTAAACCAATCGGGGAGAAGAAATTTAAATTCATTGGAATACTTTTATGGACAATTCATGATGCCCTTGGACTAACACATTTTTGTGGTATGTAGCATTCTAATATTTCTCTTTAATACTATATAATATTTTAATGTTATCATGGTGCATGTTTAATTTTTAAATAGCCTCATCGTATAATTGACATTAATCCATTTGTTGTAGGTCTTCAAACAAAGGGTAAATTTGCATGTCCAGTTTGTGGCCCTAAGATGAAGTATCGTCATTCAAAAAGTTTAGAAAAGATGGTGTTTTATGAGTATAGGCACCTTCTTCCTAAGAACCATAGGTATCATACTACTGAAAAATGTATTTTCAATGGGAAAGAAGAGACTGGTTTAAAACCACGAAGAATGACACCTCACCTATGGAGGTTGGAATATAATAAAAATAGTCAAGGTACTCAATTTCATAATGTATCGTAGATCATGTAATGTTTTGAATGTTTATTTTAATCATTGAATTTATTTTACCATATTTGATAATTATTTTTGTGATTTCTTTTATGCTTCATGAAGGCAACAATCATCATGAAGGTATTAATAACGAGCTTCCACGAGGAATGAAATATTATCCTGCTCAATTCATGAGGTTGCCCTACTATGAGGAGCTAAACATATCTCATTTGTTTGATACAATGCATATCAGGAAGAATGTGACTGAAACATTATGGCGAATCATAGATGGTAGGAGGGACAAAGAAAAAATTGTCAAAATTTGTACTGACATTCAAGAAGCCAATCATGCAATGCGAAGTGTGATATGGTATTCAAATAGATAAAATGGAGTACTAGACCGAAATAACCTTCCATGGTTATTAACAGAGCAACAAAGAAATGATGTAAAAGAGGTCATTCAAAGAATTAAATTTCCCACGGGTTTTGCTTCAAACATAAAAAATATCTTAACGAAGAAAGGTGAATTT
>ML797292.1:32240-45165 GCA_009831015.1 Picea engelmannii | reverse complement strand
ATCTCATTAAATGGAGGAAACTACCGGCTGAAGATTCCACTTGGGAAGATGAGTCTTTTATACAGAAGCATCCAGATTTACTCAAGCGTTGTGGACAACACTTGTCTCAAGGGGAGGGGCATGTTAAGCCCTAAATAGTGGCTTATTACCCCTTAATTGGGGCATATTATATTAGTAATGTTGTTTTATTTATGTCAGCTTTAGTCCATTAGTTGTAATTATACCTTCTAGTCTCCTATATATACCAAGGAGACATTTTCATTTTGAATCATCTTGTAATTGAACATTTATGTGGGCATAAGGAGGTTTCCCCCTCGAAGAGGCTTATTATCTGAAATTATCTCTTTTTCAAAGTGTTGAGCACTTATTCTGAGGTTTTTCTATGCTATATTGATATTTGGTTCCTAACAATATCTTCCACATGAATTTCAGAAAACAAATCTGAAATGGAGTAGACATCATCTTCAATTAATGGAATACAAATTTCTGCAATTATTTTTGTAGACGGCTCTTCATAATAAGAGGCTTGATCTTCTGATGGATTCTCTTCTAGATCTATCTTTCCAATCCCCTGGATGAAATATTCACAATCTTCTTTATTCCCAAATAGAACCTCTAATCTGGTCCATAATTCATTTGGAGTGAATTCTTGTGTGACATCACATACTTGGTGGAGAATTTATGGAGAAATAGACAGACAAATACTTCCTATGGCCATATCTTGTCTATTGAGAAAGTTATTTTTCTCATCGGTGGAATCAGGCTCTAATTACTTTGCCATAGTTATTTGGTACAAGCCTTTGCATCTGATATGAAGAAATATTTTTGTCTTCCTTTCCAAATAGTTATGAGGCATGAGAAGTATTGTCGATGAGTAAAACATAAATTCCATCTTTTCTACGTTCTTCAATCTTCACTACCTGCAAAAATAATTGGTGTAGCTTTTGCTTAGCAGTCTTTCAGCTCTGATCCCATGTAAATGTGTTGAACCTACACAAAATAGATCTAACTAAACAATAATACACACATTTGCAGAGAGAATTTGAGAAAGAATAAGAAGAAGAGAAAGAATGAAAGAATTCTCATTAATCATTTTCCCACACTCAAAGAGTGAATAATCTACAATAGATATAGGATACATGAGTAACTAATGAGACATAGTGGTGGTCCAGAGTGATCTGGACACACACCAATAGTTACGAGAGTGAACTGCCACCTATTCTAGTCTCTCAGGCAATTATGGGAGTGAACTGTGACCTAGTTGAGTTAACTAGTCAACTAGTCTTCAGTTAATTCACTGAACAAAGATAAGTGAGGAGTTAACTCAGGAAATCAAGGGTAATGCACCAGTCTGGTGATGATACCAAGGAAAGTGCGCATTAGATGGTGATGATCTCAATTTTGCATGGTTATAAAACCAATGCAGCATCTAAACTCAACTCAACTAGTCAAAGTGAAGTGTCAACTGAAATAGAATATTATCCAGGTGGAATATTCTCCCCTAAAATATAGGAGACTGGATAATGACTAATTATGACTAATAAACAAGGAAAAATCTTAGGAAAAGAAATCCTAGGTGTGTGTGAAGTAACTCCAACAGTCTTTACATATGTTTGTCTGATAGATGGATTTGATTGGACTAATATTATAGAGTAGAGTAGGAGTTATTTTTCTCGTTGTCCATTGCATTGTAGGTGTCAAACAATGTAAGGAGCTCAGAGATCAAGCTCAATATTGGAGTAGCGAGGAAAAACATCGGAATAAGGTGCATCACACTTTTTTCCTTCTCCTTCTCTTTCTGATTAGTTAAGAAAATATCAAAGGAATGTTAGTGTCCAATGTTAACATGTTTTTTGTCTTGGTATAGGGGTCTAGAATCCAAGAGGAGATTCACCTGTCTGCAGGGGAATTTCCCTACAAAAAGTACACCCTCCAAGAGTCCGCAAGTCATAATATCATTCCAAGTAATACATATCCAATAAATGAACCACCCAAACATGTGCATTGAATCCCCACTTTTCAAAACAAATTAATTCTCAAAGACCTTATATAATTTTCCAAATTTATATTTGGGAGGGGCATCATAATACCCTATTGGGTGAACCAATTCCTCAAATAGGGGATGTTTCCAAGGAGAAACCTCTCTAGGTCATGTCATGGATGTGAGGTGGATGGGGTTATACTTATAGGTATGGGGTTTCATGAAATACAAGGGCTCGTATTGTATTAATTATGGGTGCCTTTGTAGAGGGTGTGATGCCCTTTGTCCGTGATGCAACATTTTTCCAAGCCCATTGGTTTCCATTAATTGATTAAATTCCAAAAAAAATGGGTACTATAGGAAATGGAAAGAAAATATTACCACAATGTCACTTGAATCTTAGGTACAACGAGTTCCATATGCATGGAAAGAAAAAGACACTGCATAAATGCACCTCCTCGACACATGGGACATATATTTAACGTGAGTTTTCTTTTGCAAGTCTTTCAATTCTTTTAGGAGAAATGTTTCATTATTATCAAGAAATATTGGTAGAGAAATTGGAAGGTTATGATTAGATTTTATCTATTTCCATATACTTTCCCCTATGGGTCTTCAACCCCCTCTTCCCATGAAATAAGGTACAATCCCGTCTTGGGTCAATGCACCCGAAAACCCAAAAGACGAGGAAACAAAATCGAAGGAGTATGGAAAGTGATAAATATTATTGGGGATGGTGCAATGAATATTATAGGAGACCCCCAATAGAATCCTTTTCCCCAAGGGCGACCACTTACTAGGAAACCATGCCACTCACCAAGGTGAAATAAGGCAAAGAGAATAATTTCCAAGAAAACGTTTTCAAAATAAAGAAAGTGTTATCACTCCAGGAGTCCTTCTTAGGTTGTAGCTTGAAGAAGTTTGGTAACTTAAAATGTGTTTGGTTTTATATGTTTATTGGATCAAATGGGATACTAGATAATTGGCTTACTCTCAAGACAGTCAAATACATAACTAGATGAGACAAGGCTTTCAAGAATTAAATATCATATAAGTGACTGAACCGTGGGTGAAGAATTCTATATTTATCAACTAGATCAGATGGGTGATGGTTTGAATAAATATAGTGTGGATTACTATTAAATCAAGCTTATGAACTAAAAAAATGAGATAACAGTCATCAACAATTAAGACAAACTTGAAATAAAGTATAGAGAAGAAAAGAGATGGTAATATGACAGTAATAATGAAAGGAACATGTGCTTATGTATTATATATGAGAAAAGTCTAATAGTAGCATGGTCTAGTCTCCAGACCTGAACCCCCCCTGGGTTCATCAAACGTTTGTGGCTTTATAGCCTTTACATCAGATATTCAGATCCTAGAATACTGGATCGAATTTACTTGAAATAGAAAGTCAAAAACAAAATCATGAAAATAGGAAAAGATCCTATTTATGTGGTCAACCTTTATTTGGATAGTCTTCATGTATTTTACAGCTGCAATAGATCTCCCTAGACTGTGGGATAAGTCAATAATTCCACCTTGGAAAACAATTCATTCTTCTGTCTTTAATATGCAAAAAAATTTATCTATTTTACCTTGTTGGCACCTCCAAAACTGGGACAACACATTGAAACATATCCTCTTAACAATAACCTTAACTTATAAATCATCCTCGTGCCCTTTAGGATGATAAAACTTGGATCTGTGCAAAAAGAGTGCCATTCTTCCCTTCTCTTTGCTTTCGGTGGCTTAAAGAACCAAAATTCTAACCTGTAAGTCATTGAAAGCTCTACTTTTGGTGGCTAAGAACAACTGTGAAATCCTGCCTAAGCCACCGAAAGCTCCGTTTTGAAAACTCAAGCTCATCCGTATGTATTCTCTGATAACAAAATGATCAGAGAGCCAATGTGTTCTTTATTTTCTAAATCTGCAATAGTAAGCACTTCTTTGACAGTAATCTTGATTAGCATGTGTTTTCATTGATTCACAATCTTTAGAAGAGAGAGTAGTCATGCATTTTTATGTTTGTAATGCACACATCCAGATGGCATCACCTGCAAGAAACTTGTTAATGCATACATTAATGAAACACTCAAAACCTTCAGGGTAGGGCTCACATCGTAGTTTCATCTTTGCATGCAAATGAAGTAATCTCTGCAGCTGTGGCTTATAAGAACATTCTTGGATTAAGAAGAGAGGACACAACACCATAGAAGAACCACCAGGCTGAGGATACAATAACTACTGCTTCATTCAAAATCTTGACAAGAACTAAACAACTAACATTAAGCTTTGACTGTAGAATAGGTCCAATAACCAAATATGGACAAATGGATAATGAGGTCAAGGCCACGTTCATCTGAATAATGCCAAGCACCCTGCACAAATCAACTAGTGAGAGTTTGTTGTATAAATTTCATTGCTTATAGTGCACACACTCAGATGGCATCAGCTCATACAATCCCTGGATTTTATCTTTGTAAGATAGAGGCTTAGATCGTCCATTTCAAATTTCTCTGGCTTTGGAAATTCCATGTCAACTATTATAGAAATAGTACACTCATCAGGTGGATGAAAAAGTACTCTAAAAGCTTGCAATAGCTTCATGTTGTTCCAGAGGTTTATCTTTTCAATCAGCTCCAACAGATTGTTTGTGCCCTGTAGCTTGCCCTGCACCAGTGATGATACATTGGTGAAGAGATCATGTAGAGTATGACCAAGTGGTTTCTCCTTCTCTATTTCTTTCCTGTCCATTAAATGTTAATCCACAAAATAATGGAAAAGAAGGAACACATATTTGAATCTCTGAAATAGAATTAGATCAAATTTAAAAGAAATATGATATAGAGAGGTTGATGGGATCATTTAGTTGGTGTTGTTGCATCAACCTTCTGGAAGAAGCTTTCAAAAGTAGAGTGTACAGGTTGTGATAAAATCTTAGGAGCTGGAATAACTGATATTACAAAACTCTTTGATGCTCGATGTGATTACCCATGATTTGGATAAATGACAATCTGTTATGGAAACCATGTATCCAATATGGAATAATGCACCTTAGAAATATGCACTTCAAGGCTCTAATGTATTTTCGAACATTAAATGTACACAGAAAATTCCTAAATTCACACTTGCCCATCATGGTCCTCTGCTTTTTGCAATAAGCTATACACACTTCCTTCGCTATCAATTGTTGAGCGCATGAGTATAACTTTGTGTATATCATCACAAGTTTGATCAAAGAATTTTTTTATCCTCTGCAATAGCCAGAAGGAAAGAACCCTTTGAACTCTTGTTTGCACAATGTATTGCTCCGATTTATGTTTTTGATCCTTATCATTTGTGTATTTGCAGGTGCTCATGGCTCTGCACTCCTCCTCATGGCCAGATACCTTCGTTCCTGTCAAACATTCCAACAACAAATGCTAAGTTGCTCCATTGGACAACTGCACACACATTCTCCTCCTACAAATCAGGTGTTTTGGCAACTGTCTATTTGCATTCAGATATCAAATCCCCATGCATCGGATGATTTAGATCCTTTGGATTTTTAGCTTGGCATGCTGATGTGAAATAGCAAGCATCGACACATGTACAATCTTGCAAACTGATAACCGAGCTCTGTAATGAGTTTTGGTAAGAGGGAGCCATTGATATGCTGATAGAGAGCTTGCAAACCCTGCAGTTGTCACTCATTCAACAACTCAACAATCTGGCATCTATAAGTTCACTTCATACTTTGATGAGTTATGGCAAGATCATATGACTTGGACCTAGCGCTTTGGGCACTTCATGTTGAGTTGTGCGTTGTGTGATACGACCCATAGCTTGACTTGTTACTTGTGCCTAAGGCTTAACTCGTGGCTTGGCTTTGAGTTGAATGAGATTAATATGTAGACTTGGAGTTTAGCTTGACCTATCAACTAGACATATAGATTTTTTCATATCGATAGACATTAAAGTGTTTTAGTCGATAGGCTGGATTTATGTCTTGGTCAGTGACTTAGTTTATGTGATGACTTAGGATGTGACCTCGACTTTAGAATTTTGTATATAGATTATACTTAGTAGTAGGATTAGACTTAGGTCTTAGAATGTTTCACTTAAGAGTACACAACACTTCTAGACAAAAAAGGCTTAAATAAATAAATAAAATTATATTATTTTTATCAACAGATATGAGAAGCCCTAAAAATGAATGAAGGTATATGAAAACTGATAAAAGAGTTGTGTTTTATTGACATGCAGGTCATAGATGGATTCACAATATTTTGGAGAAAACATGATCAATGGGAGTTTGGTAAAAAATTTGGAGATAAAACATTGGCCATAAGACTAAGGAAAATGACACGTTAAGCATGAGTGAATGAAATTCCTCAAAATTTAGAAAATCATTTGAGGAGATAATAGAAAGGACTTTTTGCAACATGTTCAAATGCTTGAATTATTTGAATGACACTTACCACAATACTATACTTGTTACCTCATGGAGCAAGACCCGTTGTCCTTTGTGATCCAATCCAGGTGTGGTGAATGTTGCTACCATCGATCAGATGGTGCTGTGTGATGAATGAAGAGTTCTGCGTGTTGGGATGCCTCCAGGTACTCCATGTGTACAACATGAGGGCCTCAAGACATAATATCCTTAGTTATCCCTGGAAATGGGGGATAACAAACCCTACATAGGGCGAGAAGACTATGCCCCTACGCTCTCGTGAACAAAATTCCCAAATTGAAGAAGGAAATGTACATTTATGTTGAGTGTAACCATCCACGATATACCTGGTATATTTAGTAAGTGTAATGAAATGGTTTTTATGTCGTTTCTATTCATATGAGATAGTGCATATGAATAACATCTCGTCCTTGTGTTGGAAAATTCCCACAAATGGCATGGGCACAAGGAATCTTTGACTCTGCACTTTGATTGGGACCTGGTGCTCTCATGAAGGATCTAAAACTTGATCTAGGGCGCATAAACCATGTTGGGGACCAGATCTAGAAAACCCATATGCTCTTTTTCTCCCTAGGGGCGTGGAAGTGGGAAAATATCCAAACCTAGGTTTTAATAACTTCATAGTGGGTGTGGGAACTGAACTACAATTCTTCATAGGCAAACATTAGTTCCCAAAAACTCATTAAACCTATTAAAAAACTTAGAAAATTAATTAATAAGCAATTATTACCTCTGCAAAACTTTCTACCAGGTTTTAGGCTTAAGAACATGGATTCTTGGAGAAATAAGGCCTGGTTTAGGTGTAATAGTGAGATAATAATATGGAAAAATGATATTAAAATGTGGCAAAATGGGAGACCAATAATTCCTGTCCTAACCTGACACCATTGAACATGCTCCTTGATTTTTCCATTAACGTCATGTTCATCCTTTCTACAACTCCATTCTACCGAGGTTTGTATGGAGTAGTATTCTACCTTGCTATACCACACTTCTTACATAATTATTTGAATTCGTTTCCACATAATTATTTGAATTAATTTCCATAGAATTATCGACCATTATCCGTCCTCAACACCTTAATTCTCTTCTATGTCTGATTTTCCACAAGAGCCTCGTAACACCCCAAAGTCGAGCCCCTGTTGAATTGTAATTATGTTTATAGGTTGGTGAGACAAATATTTATAAGCTATTAGACTTATATGTTTATTAGGTCGAAGAGCCCAGATGCTAAGGCCAATAAACCTTATTTTTGTATATGTAAAGATACACATGATTAATAAAATTACATTGTTGCATGTAGACTGACCAGGAAGAAAGAGTGATGGGGGACTAAGCTCCACTAGGTAGGGTAAGGGAGGGGGCTAAGTGTCTAGGCCTAGGGGATAATCTAGAGGGATTACCTCTAAAGGAATAATATTTTATTATTATTTCCTAAAGGCTATGGTGGACATGATCGGTGTTGTCCTAAGTTCCTGGGAAAGGGAACGAGTGCTAAGTGGAACTCATGCAGCTGCAAGAAGGCAGGTGTCGACCTAGTCACATGCAGTTATAGATGGGAAATCTAGCTCATTGGGGGTTCGCTTCCCATTTTGGCGTTTCTCCCCATCCTCGCATCCTGGGCGAGTCTTACATTTTCTCACGACCTTACGATTTTCTGGAAGTCTACCATCCTTCCTGATTCACCCAGAGATTCACACATTGAACCACTGCCTCCATCGTTGACCTCTGAACAAGCACACACTTTGGGAACCTACAATCATACTTGAGTTATCCTATGTATCCCATGTTAAGCTCGACGCACCCTATAACTACCTGAGCCCGTTTTGTGTCTTAATGGTTGGTTGTTGCATCCCATGCAGTGCCTTGACTGAGTGCGGCTTGCTACAATCATATGTTCTTTATGGAGCCTTGTTGTTGCCATCACCTTACTGGAACTGAGTTTGAAGCTGGATTGAAGAAGTAGGTTGTCAGGCATGTGGTTTGAAGAGGCGGGTTGTCAGGCCCGTGGACTGAAGAAGCAGGTTTTCAGGCCTGTAAGAAACTCTCTCTAGGTGAGAGAGGTTGTTGGGGAAGTGATTTCCTAGAGGGATCCCAACTGTAGCTATAGTGCTCGGAGCATTCCTATCCGACCTGTTGCTGAAGTCCTAGAAGGGATGTGGGGCAGCCGAAGGACTGTTGAGAAGAGAAGGGGCACACTTCTTGGGGTGGGATAGGAATGTGGGGAATGAGAGGTTGTAAGCTATTAGTGTGATCTGTCCCTTGGGAGATAATCCTTCTTGTTTCCCCATGCTACTTTCTTGCTTCCCTTGCCAAGACTAAGACTCCCTTGCTCGGTGGAGTTTAGTCCCAGCTCGAGGGTGACCCACTGTTGAGCATGATGAGCAACATGGTCTAAGGCTGGGAGGTTCGTGGAAGGTATGCACACAGTTGGTGGTCATCTATTGAAAGATAAGTACCAAATATTTGTAGATTGTATGTTGTGTAATTATACATGTGTTATAATTGATGAGTAATGCCTAGATATATCGTATATGTTGTATGTGTATGCTTACTATTATTTCCGCATTAATATGTGTATGGATAGGATACGTCGTCTGTATGCATATGTTATCAGTATGTTTTAATGATTATTTCCGCATGAATAAGTGGCATGAACATAATGCTGTAACTGATAATTGCGTTAGATATGCATGCATATAAAGCCACAAATTAGTATCAGAGCATTTCCATTTGTGGTGTTTCTCGGCTTGTTGGTAGTTGGCGACGTCCTGTAGTGATGTTGATTGGTTTGGTTGATGGTCGGGGACGTCACAAATTGGTATCAGAGCTAGAATAAAAAGGATAAAGTGGTTTGGATAGCGTTACCCGATAGAGGTTGATGGTAGAGAATGTTACAAATTGGTATTAGAGCCATGGTTTCAACACTGACCCTAGATGGGCCATGTTAGTAGAAGTTGAAGCAAAAGTTTCAGAGAAGAATTGTTGTTGAAATGGAAAAAATTCAAGTTCAGAGTCCATGGTTTATATACTGAACTTGGATGGGCCATGAACGAGGAATTCAGAGTAATAAGTCCAAGGAATTTTGATGTACAAAGTGCCAGAAGGGCATTGAAAGAACACTAGGACTGTGTTTGGAAACACAGGAGGTGTAACAAGTTTAAGAAATGGCTGCAGAGAAAGAAATCATAACATTCATGATGTTGGGCCGTAGGATCTGTTCGAGAGAAGGAGGATTCTTCACAACCATAGGATATGAATAAAGGTGCAGGAGGGTTAACCTGCAAGTCCTTTGGAATTCATGACTTCGACAAATTTACGGGTTATAAGAAAAAAAAAGGGCCGAAGCCAAAGTTTCGAAGTCCCAAGGAGGATATACATTGTAGATTTGGGGGGAAGGGGATGTGTTGAGCCTTGGATTAGCCAAAGACATATCAGATTCATCAAATATACACGCAAGTGGTTGTGAGATGTAGATATAATGACAATTCATAAATTCAGAGTTCGGTGGTTGGAAGAATTAGAGTGTGCTGGTGTGCAAACCGTCGAAGCCAGAGTCCCCAAAGCTCTAATCTACTATAGATCTGAGCAAGGAATGTGGATCATGGATCCACCGTTCTATGTGTGTTTGACAGCTCATTGTTCTATGATGTTTGTGAGGTGTGGAAAAGGAGAAACCTCCAAATCTCAGGAGTCCAATGTTTCAAGGCTTTGGATAAGCGCCCAAAACATTAGCACTGGGTCACAACCATGGTCGCTTGTGAATCAAGGGATGAAGAAAAAGGGGCTAGCACCCAAAAATTGTTGCAGAATAGAGTTGTTCTTAGAGATAGAATCCCAAGGGGTTCTTGACTGACCAAGACCTGTTGAAAATAGAATCTGATATTGTTTTGGTTGAATCATATTGGTTTATTCTAGTAAAGTGTTAAGGTCCAATAGTCTTACAAAATTTCGGTTGACTGCATATTTTTCAGAGTTAACAATTGACATAACCTAACCAAATTGATCCTCAGTGCAAAGAAATGGAGGAGGCACATGATGCTTATAGTTTGAAGAATGAAGTTAGGGGAATGGATGTCCACTTGGGAGTTGAAGGAATGAACTCCAATGGGCATGGAGAAGAGAAAGATAAAGAATTGAGCATGATGAAGCTCATAAAAAAATTGTTGAAGGATTTCCAAATCCATAAGGCGGATAATGAAAGGCTTATGAAACCCAAAGTCCAACAAGAAGACTTCAACATGAAGTTAATGCAGATCCTATAAATAATAGAAAATAAATTGGATAAGGAGAGTGGCTCAAGAAAATCAGGAAGTCACAAAACCCCTGAGAAGAAAGGAAGATCAACAAGCGTTAGCAAACATCACTGTCACTTCCCAAAGAATTCAAAAAAGAGAGCGCACATCAACTCAATTCCACCCTCTGTTATAAATCATAATAGGTATGGGGTGGATGAGCTACGAGGAGAGATGAATAAAATCAAACCTCCAACATTCGATGGTGAGCATAAGAAGGATGAAGATGCAAAGACATGGTTGTTGGGAATGAGAAAGTATTTTCAATTTCATAATTATTCTTCTCATGCAGAGGGAAGAATTTCCATCTACCAACTCAAAGGAAAAACATCCATGTGGTGGGATCGATTTATGCAGGTGCAACACATTAAAGATATGTTACTTGGAGGGAATTCAAGAGGTATTTCGAAAAGAAATACTTGACTAAGAGATACTATGACAAGAAAATGAAAGAGTTCTTTGAACTCAAGCTGGGGAGTATGTCAATAGATGAATATGAAAGAAGGTTTTTAGAATTGCTAAAGTATGTTTCTTTCATCAAGGATGAGACAATCAAGATTCATAGGTATTTGAGTGGGTTTCCACCATTCATCAGTGAAAAAATAAAATATGATGATCCCAAAACTTTGGAGGAGATCATAAGGCAAGCTAAGTGCCTATATGATCAGAAAAAAATCAAGGACACCTTTCCAAAAAGATTGGGAAGAGAGGAAGAAATTCAATATGGATCAGAGGAAGAAGGGAACTAAGCCACCATTCTTCAGAAATAATCCTCAGGGACAAATAATTTCTAGAGAACCCTGAATGATTGAGACAGGTGGTCAAAGGCCAAGGCAATCACCTATTCAATGTTGGGGTTGTAAAGGAGACCATATGTTTATATATTTCCCTCACATAAGTGACAAGGTGAGAGTTGTTCACAATGTACAATGAGCTTAAACAATGGGGCACATGGGCATAAATTTACCCAGGATCTATGTAGCCCTGGACAATAAGCAAACATAGTATCAGTCACATATGATTGAAGTGGAAGGTATGATAAACAACCAAACCATTACTATTTTAATTGATTCTGGAGCTAGTCATAGTTATATAGATCCTAAGATGGTGGAAAGTTTTCATTTTCCAAGAAAAAAGCATGGAAAATCTTGGTTAGTGCAGCTGACTACTGGAGCCGAAATAAAATTTAATGAGATGGTTAAGTCATGTCTTATGGACATGAATGGTCTGAGCACAATGGAAGATTTGAACATCTTGCCTCTAGGTTCCTATGACTGTCTAATTGGAATGGATTGGTTGGACCAACATCATGATATCCTGGATTGTTATAAAAAGGAATTTACTTGCTTGGATGAGGAAGGGAACCTAAGGAAAGTGTAGGGAATTCCTAAGGTAGTTGTTGTCCAAGAAATTTCAGCAATGTAGCTAAAGAAATGCTCCAGAAAATGGTGTCAATTATTTGTAGCTCAAATGGAAGAAGCACCCAAGGATAAGGTGCCAAATCTGGAAGATCGTTTAGTCCTGGAATATTTTGAAGATGTGTTCAAGGAGGTACCAGGACTACCCCCAAAAAGAGATATTGATTTCTCCATAAATTTGATACCTAGGGAAGCTTCAATATGATAGACTCCTTACAAAATGAGTACATCAGAGCTAAAGGAGTTTCAAATGTAGCTTGAAGAACTTCTGAAGAAGGGGTATATACACCCAAGTGTGTCACCTTGGGGTGTCCTGGTCTTGTTTGTGAAGAAGAAAGACAGGACATTAAGATTGTGCATTGGTTTTAGACAATTGAACAAAAGTGACTATAAATAACAAGTATCCTCTACCAAGCATTGTTGATCTCTTCGATCAGTTGAAGATAGATCTTAGGTCAGGATACCACCAGTGTTAGTGATATTTCTTGTAAGGGGGGGGGGTTAGATTGCAAAAGAATGGGTTAAAACCCACTTTTCCTAAGTTTGATGCGCCAATGCGCCCATGATTAAATGAAAGCCAAGTCTGGACGGCAAGGATCACAATGCCCGGATCAACGATGCATATTGGATTTCGGACCCCCCTTGCCTTTCTACCTTTAAGCGGGGGGGGTCCGGAATCGGGAGCGCACCTCTCCAATGGCCCAGATCAACGTGCTCAGATCAATGGCGATAAAGACAATTCCGGACCCCCCCTGCCTTTCTACCTTTAAGC
>ML797291.1:334559-362732 GCA_009831015.1 Picea engelmannii | reverse complement strand
TACCATGATACCTCAGACCAATTACCTCATGGAGCAAGAGTCCTCTCCGATGCAAGCCCAGGCCGGTGGTGATGGAAGCTGCTACTGCTGACAGGACAAATCTGATGAAGAAGAAGAAAGATGGGCCCTCCAGGGCCATGCTCTAGTCAATCCCGCTCTCGGTACTCCATGTCTAGGACCCGTGGGCCTCGAGACATGATCTCCTAGTTATCTGTAGATATCGGGGATAACAGACATTACCTAAATGATTCTATAAAGTATGGAAATAGTTTATATATATATATATATATATATATATATATATATATATATATATACACTTTGACATATTTTTGTCAATTTATGTGCAAATGCCATAATAAGAGACATGCATGCACCTAAATATAGTTAAAATTTTATATTCAATTTTAATGATTTTACTTCTTTTGAATTTTTTTTTTTAAGTGTGGCTCATTAAAATTGTCTATAACCTACCCATCTTTATCTTGTATATTATTTCATTCATATTTTATCCATTCATTAATTTTATAATTCTTCTAAAACTTTAAAATCTGCGATTTTTATTTTAGTTTACATCATTAATTTTTTTAATAAACTTAGAATCTATATATATTTATGTTTACATTTTTAAATTATTATAAAAGTTAGGTGATTTCATTTATTTTTATAAGAAGATTTTTCCATCTACCATTACTATGAATTCTAATATATTTACATAGATATTAGGATTTGTTTATCTATCAATTCAATCTAAAAACATAAATGATGAATTCATTTATGAAGACATACATAAAGCACAAGCAACAACCTCTATTGAGTGGAACATTAAGAAAACAATAAGTTAACTTCCTTCACTTGCAATGGAAAACCTTAAAATAGAACTAACATCACATTTTTCCAAGTATTGCAGTCAAATTGAGACCTCTATGTAATTGAGTACGAAGCCTTCATTATTAGGAGGTTGAGGATGAGATCAATGATTTTGCGATAAACTCATATAAGATCAATGGTTTTATCATCAACTCATGTTTTATATATATTGAAAATAGTACAAACTCTTTCTTATCTCATATGTTGTATTTGTATTAAGTGTCAATCCCAACAACAATGCCTTCTCTTGTCATACATGTCTATCCCACCAAACTCTTTTTCTTATTCTATATATCTAGACTTTGTTTTCAATTCACTTCGACATTCCCATTCACCCATCAAATAAATATCAAATACGTATACAAATAATTATATTATATGTTTAATAAAGACATAATAATTTGAAAAGAGCATTATCATGGTGATCTTCATCAACAAATATGATGATGAACATATCATTAATGTGAGGGCATTATCATGATGATATTCATCAACAAATATGATGATGAGCCTATCATTAATGTGAGGGCATTATCATGGTGATATTCATCAACAAATATGATGAGCATATCTTTAATGTATATGTATATATAATCCTTTAAGATTACTTCCAACGTGAAAATAGAAAAGTGAATAATTTATCACCTATGTATTATTGATATCACTACTTATATGTTGTATCATTGATATCACTACTTTGTACGTTGTATACGTAATGCATTGTTCAGTGTTAGTTATACCTTGAAATTATAAAATTTTAACAGACACAATGAATATATTATGCATGAGAAAATATTTAATCAAAAAGAACGTTTGAGCATAAAGATAATATAGGAAGAGTTTCATAAAAAATGATTAAATACATACTTAATGATATTGGGAATCTATCAATTGTATTTGAAGTGGTTATATGATTGCATACATTCTTTTAATATTTAAAAGATTGCAAAGGCTTTTCATAAGTTTTAAGTGCTCACTGGGTTTATATATAAATTTCACTAGTGTGTCCTCCCTTAGTTAAATTTAACAAAATAAGAAATAGTAGTTACAAAAGTAATGATTAATAATATCTTTTATGAAAGGAACCATCCACCACATATAAGAAGGAATATTTCCTCAAAAAATGCATACTATTTAGCATGTGCAACTCCTGTCATAAAGTGTTAAAGGATTATGTCTTACTAGTCATAAGATTTGTCATAACCTTACAATGAATAAAAATAAAAATATTCTTAAGTGTCATAAGTGTAAGGAAATTATCATATGGGTATAAGGGAATTTATACCATGTGGCACACCCATCCTGTAAGAAACCCCTTTCAACATTCATGTACCATCTTCCTAGGAGAATGACACAAAGCAATAAAAAACTAACACTTTTTCTTTGCAATTTTTGTTTTCTCCATCAACTTGTTGAGTTTCTCTATCAAAGTTCCCCTTTGTTCCCCTTTGTAAGGGGTTTCATTGGAATGTTAGTGACCTACAAATGAGTGGGAACATTGATCAAGAAAAATAGCTCCCTTTTGTATTCTATCTCTCAAGAAATGGAATTGGATATCAATGTGCTTACAACGATCATGAAACACTGGATTTTTAAAGAGCCCAATGTAACTTTGATTGTCATAGTACACAATAGTGGGCTCCAATATTTGATCGATCGACTTTGCAATCAAATTGTGAATCCAAATGGCCTCACACCATGTCAATGGTGCTACCATATATGCTACTTCCACTAAAATGAGCGTCGTTACCCTCTACTTCCTGTTAAACTAGAAGATCATACATAATCCCAAGATAAAATGGTAACTGAAAGTACTCTTCCCTGTGCTTGCATCCACTACCCAATATGAATGTACAAATCCAAGTAACAACAACTCTCCATCTCCCACATATCTCATGCCATAATGCACTGTGCCTTTCAAATATCTAAGCACATGTTTGATAACTTTCCAATAAATCTCCCTAGGTTAAACCATGAACTAGCTCAAAGTATTCACTGCAAAACAAATACACAACCTAGTATTATAACAAGATACATAAGGGAGCCAATCAACTTCCTATACAAAAATGGATCCACCAAATCTGAATCTAAATAAACATACAACTTGAAATTTGACACCATAAGAGTGGCCAAGTGTTTAAAGTCTATCATATGAAGTTCTTCAGAATCTCCATTGTGTACTTCCATTACCCAAGGAAGACTTCACCCACACCCTGCCAGACCTCTAAACTCAAAAACAAATACACAAGGCCATTGTCCTTCATGTCATTCACTTGCCAACTTTTTCTTGCACCATGCAATAAACTTCTAAGAAGTACAGGTAAGAATCAGATCATCTATATAAAACCAAAACAAGCAAATCAAATTATCATATAAATAATAAAGATTCAAATCTAATGTAGTGTTGTTGAAGTTGAACTTTAATAAATACTCAATAATCCTTGAGTACCAAGCATTTGACCCACAAAGGGTCTTATTTAGATTGCACACATGGGTATCTCTCCCATGCACCTTAAAACCCCTCAATTGATTAATGTATACTTCCTCTTCAATTAGAGCATTCAGAAAAGTAGTGTTTATATCTATCCCATATAAATGATAACCAAAAACTGATGCAATATACATGATTACTCTAGTAGAAGTATACCTTTCAATTGGAGCAAAAGTATCTCCATAGTCAACTCCTTATTTTTGAGAAAAAACTCCATCTATGAATATGGCTTTACATTTCTCAATTCTCTCATTCATTACATGATTAATCTTGTACAACCATCTAGTATCTATCAAACATTTCCCCTTTGCTCTCGACATGATTTCCCATACATCATTCTTCAAGATGGATTTATACTCCTCAACCATGGAATCACACCATTTCTCTCCTTCCTTCAATGCCTAGGTAAGTCGTCTTGGCTTCCTAGTTGGACTTGAGGGTTGTAAACCCTCTCCCTATGAATTTTAGGATCTTTCTTAAATGAATCTATGTTTGATTTATCCTCCAGATTAGACCTCAGATCATCCACCTTCTCACCTTCCACAATAGTATGTGGGAAGGATCTTGTGAATTTGAGGACTACCCATGATCGTGAAACTTTACATCTCTACATACCACTACCTTATGTTGCACTGGAATGTAGATCTGCTGAGCCGTGGATGTTTCATTGGACCCAACACAGGTACCCTTGATACTCTAGGATTCAAACTTAGTTTTCTTCTTATCAAGCACATGAATATAGACATGACAACAAGATACACGAAAGTGAGATGCATTTGGCTTATTGCTAGTAATGGCTTCATCTAGTGTCTTGTCCTTTAATCCCCTACAAGGACATTGATTCAAAATGTACATAGTTGTATTGTACACCTATTCCCAAAGACAGACAAATCCAAGTCACAAACCAGATCATTAGTTGTCTCTATTATGGATTGGTTATTCCTATTCGAAACCCTAATCTACTATGGGTTGTAAGGCACTAGTCACCCCCTTCTAAATTCTTTCTTCTTTGAAAAATGCATCAAAATCCTTGGAGGTGTACTCTCCTCCATTATTAGAGCTCAGGACTTTAGTTCTTTTTACTTATCTAATTCTCCATAAGATATTTAGTGATCCAGGTGGATATTGGTGGCCACCCACCTATTCCAACTGGCTCCTCTTGTCAGTTTTTAGTTCAACACATTCTTCTATATTTCTTGGTAATTGTGGGTTCTACACTTCAGACGTTGTTTGAGCCCTACACATATTCTTGGTGGATACTGGTGGCCACCCACCTAATCCAAATAACTTATTTTTTATGTTTTCATGTCAACACATATTGTTGTACTTCCAGGGCCGTTTTGGGGCCCTAAAAAATGTTTTTTTGGCTCGCCACAGTTAAACTATAGACAAAATCAGAGATTAATGGCGTAATGTGTATTTCTCGAAAATACCTTTCCAACGGGCTATCACACACATAAAATGAAGGTCGTATGCAAAATTTACGACCTTGGGAAGTTGAGGTACCAACTTACCCTTAGGGGCCCACATAACTTTTGGCGTTTCATCTCCTAGGGTTAGGTTTTTGGATATATAAGGTTTTGAAATTCATGAGTAATGTTAAAAAGGACTTTGGAGCCTCATTGTAATCATTTTTCTCATACATATGCGCATAACAACCACATCTCTTCTCAAAGATATCTACCACCATTTGAGCAAGTGTTTCAATTTTGTAGTTTTACAATTTCTGCCTATTTCATTTATTCAATAGAAGATATTGTACATTGGATATCTGTGTTGTTCTTCATATATCTGTGTTTATTGTATTCAGTCTATTAATCAGTTTGTTTCGCTCCTAAATACAAATCAGTGGTATCAGAGTGTTCTTCTCTTCATTTATTTTTCTTCGTGCATGTCCCCAATAAGATATGGATACAAGAAGTTGGGACTCGAACCAATCGATCTGTTGCAAGATAGGTTGCGTTGAGCCCAAAAACAAACCATGGGGGACGAAAATAAAGATGATCGAGCAGGAGATCCTTTTGAAATGTTGCTCGAGGAAGCCCTTGCATGACAAATGAATGAAATGATGGACAACTTTGCATAGATCCTTCGGTGGCTTCTCACAGAAGACGAATCTTCATCAAGCAGACATGAAACCCCCTTCAAGGTACATGTAAATTTTGATATTCCATTATTTGAACGACTAATAGATGTATATGTTGTAGATAAATGGTTGAATCTGCTCGAAGGGTATTTTTCGGTCCACAATTTTTCCGATAGGTAAAAAATTACTTTTGCACTCCTCAAGGTCATACCCCATGTTAAGGACTGGTGGGATACTTACTCTGAGAAAAGGGCTATAAATGAATCTACAATACTTGTGGTTTCCCCTACATGGGATTCCTTTCGAGATGCCATTAAAGAATAATACTACCATGTTTGAAGCTACGAGGACCAATACACCAGATGGACTACCCTGCATCAGGAAAGGGACCAGATAGTACCAAATTTCACCAATATTTTCCATAACTTGTGCACCAAATTGGGTATCAAAGACTCTAAGCGATATCTGGTGCTCAAATACCATGACTGTTTGCATAGATGCATCCAAACATAAATGGATTTTATGGACATTTCCCCATTTGGTACGACTTATAGATATGCTGTGAAGATCAAGCATAAATTTAAGGAGAAGAGGTGAGAGTTTGGATCTGCAAACTAATCATAACCGAAGCAGGGAAAAAGGTGGCGCCAACCCACACAGTAAGGGATAGAGCAAATATGGCCACTCTCATGACAACTAGTCCAAGATGCAACATAAGAAGGGAAGTGAGAAGACGAAGAAGGACACTAGAAAATTGTGTGAATACTATAAAATCCCTTGGCACAACACTAAAGAATGATTCTCCAAGTAGTCACTCATGGCTGAAATGAAGGCTTTCGATTCAGAGGCTGATTTTGACTCCAAATCAAATCCACAAGGAGGGAAGCGGATTATCAATTCTGAACCCAGTGCCACTATCACAACCACCAAATTCCAGCCAAGCGAAACAGAAGAACCAGAGGAAGGGGAATGCCTCTTTCACTCATAGATGTGGGTAAAGGGGGCTCCGCTTCATTTCATTGTCAATAGCGGTAGTCAAAAGAAATTGATCTCAACAGAGGTCGTCAAGCGGCTGGAACTGCCGATGACATTGCACCTGTAGCCCTACACCATCAGCTAGCTTTGCCAAGGAAGAGATCTCTGTGTCAATCAACAGTATTGTCTACCCTAGGACATCAAGCCTTTCAAAGATGAGGTATTGTGTGATATTGCTCCCCTTGAAGTTTGTGATGTTCTTTTAGGATAACTATATTTGTGGAATCGTCATGCTGTGTATGAGTCTAGACCCCGCAGTGTTATTATTAATTTGGGTAGACAATTGTACAAGATACCAGAGGTAGTGCTGCCTACTGCTATTTCTTTTATCTCTGCTAAGAAATGAAGTAAGGTCATTTCACAGACCAAGAAGTTCTTCTTCTTTGTGATTCGTGCTCACAATAAGCATAAGGTCGCCGCCACATCCATGGCATATACATAGAGCCTCCCTTTGTATTAGAAGCAAGTGGATGGGATCATAGAAGAGTACATAGACATATTCTCCTCACCCACCGGGGTACTAACACACTGCCAAGTCAAGAATCCAGTTGATCTAACCCCCGGTGCACCTCTACCTAATGGACTAGTGTATCGTTGCTTGCCGATGGAAAATGACGAAATCAAGTGTCATATCCAAGAGCTTCTTCAAAAGGGGCACATCAGACCCAAATCCTCCCCTTGCAGAAGCCTGATTGTACTGGTGCAGAAGAAGGACGAGACCTGGTGACTCTGCATTGATTAAAGAGCATTAAACAAAATCACAGTCAGGAACCGATACCTAATTCCTAGGATTGATGACCTTATTGAAAAACTCAAGGGGGAAAAGTTCTTCAACAAGATTGACCTAAATTCTGGCTACCACCAGGTTCCCATCGAACCAATTGATGTATGGAAGACAACTTTCAAATCTAAAGAAAGTCTCTTCGAATGGCTGGTCATGCCCTTTGGCTTAACAAATGCACCAACCACCTTCATGAGGTTGATGGATGATGTATTGCGACCCTTCACCAACTCTTTTGTGGTGGTATATTTGGATGACATCCTCAACTTCAACAAAACTTGGGAGGAGCACATGCGACATATTGAGCAGGTTTTTAGCACTCTGTTGCAACACAAGCTATATTCCAACTTGGAAAAATGATTCTTTGGTATGAACATGATCCAATACTTGGGATACATTGTTGATGAACATGGGGTACATGTTGATCCAGCTAATATCCAAGTCATCTATGACTGGCCAGCCCCGACCACACTAACTGAGCTTCAAAGCTTCTTGGGATTGACCAACTTCTACTGACGGTTCGTGTTGGGATTCTCCCATATTGCATGAGCCCTTAGCCAAGTGACCAAGGGTGGTGGAAAGGAAAAGTGTGTGTGGGGGAAGGAAAAACAATGGACATTTGATGATCTAAAGCATCACTTGTGCTCAACTCCAGTACTTTCCTTGCCCGATCTGCAACAACCATTCAATATTGAGACTGATGCATCTAACTATGTTGTAGGCGCAGTTCTCACCCAACACAATCATCCAATGGAATACCATAGTGAGACACTATTAGATACTGTCCGAAAATACCCCACCTATGACAAGGAAATGTATTCCATTGTACAAGCTTATCGTCAATGGAAACATTACATTATGGGAAAGGAGACGATCATCCACATTGATCACAAGCCTTTGTAGTTCATACAGACATAGGGGAAGTTTTAGAACGACCACCATTATAAGTGGTCCACCTACCTACAACAGTTCCATCTCAACATCAAGTATAAGACAAGGAGCACAAATAGTGTTGCTGACTACCTCAGTCGACCTCCCATGGATGCACTCACCACTGTGCTCCATTCCTGTGAACATGAGGCATCTGAGTGCCCCCAACTTTACCAGCGAGATCCAGACTTCGTCATCACCTATCAACTCTTTGGTACCGACGCGAATGTCACCAATTTTCACATTCAAGATGGACTGTCATTCCATTTGGGCCATATTTGTGTTCCCGCAAGCGAGCGTGCAAAGTTGATTTGGGAAGCCAACTACAGTTGGATGACAAGACATTTTTGCATTGAGAAAACTGTGGTCGTTCTACATAAACATTTTTATTAGCCAAAACTTCGACAGGATGTGAGTAAGTATATTAGATCTTGCAATGCATGTGCCATTTCCAAGCCAACCATCAAGAAGCAAGGCTTATACACCCCTCTTCCTACCCCCGAGAAGCCTTGGGAATCCATCTCGATGGATTAGATGTCTAGCCTTCCATCCACTAATAAAGGTAATGATTGTGTATTTGTGGTCATTGATCGGTTTTCGAAGATGGCCATCCTCACAACCTGTAATAAGTACATCACAGCGACAGATACTTCCAAGCTCTTCTTCGAATGAGTGTGGATCCATTTTGGGATACCACAGACCATCATCTCTGACCGGGACAACATGTTCCTCAACACATTTTGGTCGAGTCTCTGGTCATTATTGGAGACTAAGCTCACTAAATCCACTGCTTTCCACCCACAAACAGACGACCAAAAAGAGGTCGTCAATCAGATGATTGTGCACATCCTGCGCATGTATAACTCTAAGCCCCCACATACATGGTATTAGAGTCTCATCTATGTTCAACATAGTTACAATAGGGATCTCCATAGCTCCACTGGCCATAGCCCATTTCAGGTGGGGCTGGGATTCCAACCCTTAGGTCCCATTGATGTTGCACTACCTCTTGCAACCACACAGAAAGACTCTTCCCATGTTCATCCTGAGACCAACAAAGCCACCAGATTCATTCAGCGGATTCAACACATCCGCCACCAGGTCCATGAGATTTTGCATAAATCCAATGCTAAGTACAAGAAGCGCCATGATTAACACAGGGTATCGCACTAGTTTTAGGTTGGAGACAAGGTCTATTTACATTTGCAGAAAGAGCATCTTACAGGGCCCCATTGGAAGCTCCACCCACTTCGCTATGGGCCTTACACTATCACCAAGGTTGTGGGTAGTAATGCTTTTGAGCTCAACACTCCACCCTTCCTTGGCTTGCACCCAATGTTCAATGTGGACTTCCTTCGACCATATTTTCCACCATTATTGGACACCTCAGAGATCGCAGAACAACTGATACCAATAGAGATCAACCCTGAATTCATGGAACATTAATCCACTGATCAGATAGTGAACACACAGGTCAAGGGTACTCGCTAGCAGAGGATCCAACTTTATCGGGTTATCAAGGTAGGGCAACTCTTCCATGAAGGAAAGTGGCTCACTCGGGGACAAATTCAACATAAGTTTCATCACCTGATGAGGGAACTCAATGTAATGGATACCATTTCTTCCTAAGGGGGGAGGACTAATCCAGGTGGATATTGGTGGCCACCCACTTATTCCAACTAGCTCCTCTTGACAATTTTTAGTTCAACACATTCTTTTGTACTTCTTGGTAATTGTGGGTTCTACACTTTCAAGATAGTCTAAATCCCTAAACATCTTCCTGGTGGATATTGGTGGCCTCCCACCTAATCCAACTAGCTTATTTTGTATGTTTTCATGTCATCACATCTTTATGTACTTCTAGGGTTGTTTTGGGGCCCTAAACAATGTTTCCCTAAACAATGTTTTTTTGGCTTGCCACAATCAAAATGTAGACAGAGTCAGAGTTTGATGATATAATGCGTAGTTCTCTAAAATACATTTCCAATGAGCTATCACGCACCTAAAACAGAGGTTATATGAAAAAGTTACAACCCCAGGAAGTTGAGGTACCAACTTACCCATAGGGGCCCACATAACTTTTGGTGTTTCATCTCCTAGGGTTAGGTTTTTGGATGTCTATGGTTTTGGCATTCATGAGTAATGTTAAAAAGGCATATGGAGCCTCATTTTAATCATTCTGATCAGACGCATGTGCATAGCAGCCACATCTCTTCTCAAAGATAGCTACCACCATTTGAGCAAGTGTTTCAGTTCTGTAGTTTTACAGTTTCAGCCTATTTCATTTATTCAATAAAAGATATTGTTCACTAGATATCTGTGTTGTTCTTCATATCTCTGTGTTTATTGTATTCAGTCTATTAATCAGTTCGTTCCGCTCCTAAATCCAGATCATTTAGGCTATGTAAACTTACTAAAGAATTCATCCTTGGTGTACATAAAGTAAATATATGTCTTTCTATACGAATGATCAATAAATGGAACACAACACATGTTACATGTCAAATATGTTGATGGCATATACCCACACACATAATAAATGTTACATGTCAAAGACGTTAATGGCATAGACCCACACACATATAAATGAATTAGATCAAGAATCTCTCTTGATATATGCTCATTTCTTGGAAAAGCAATGTGCATATGCTTGTCGAGCACACAATCATTGCAAACTCTTGTATCCTAAATATTGAAGTTTTTCAATGCCTACACTAAGTCATTCAAGTGTTAGTAATCCATAGTACAAGTGATCAAATATCTTGTGCCAAGGCTCTCCCAAGTTGTCATAGTCATGAAAATCACCATGTTTCACTAGACCTACAACCAACCTATACAGGCCACCTTCTTGTTAAAAAAATAGAGTATATCCACATAGGTCAAACACCTTAAGACAAATGTTTTATAAAAATAATAACATACAAATGTTTTACCGTGTGTTAAAGTTCCACATCAAGGTCATTACCAATGAGGCAAAGGATGCATTGGGTAATGCCCAAGGAGGTAGATTCTCCAAAGAGAGGAGCATGTGCCTACTTCCAAATTTTGGCAACCATAACAAGGCTACAACTAAAAAAATGGAGAAGCCTATTGCATATAAGGCATGGAGAGGAAAGCTCAAATTTCAAGAATAAAATATCTAGAACAAGTTTGCTCTCAGATGGAGGCAAGAAATAGTCATCCTCCCAAGAATCAAAAGCACAAACTTGGCTTGCACATATAAAGACAAGACACAAACCAAGAAGGGCCATGGACAAAAATACATTGAACTTTCTTGGAAAACTATGACAAAAAATAATATTGTTAGTATTGTGTTAGAAAAATAAACAATGGGACATGTATCGAAACACTGGATCTATTTCTAATTCCCTCAAAATGAAGAACACAAATAACACATAGAACAATGGTAGAAAAACTCAAAAACTATGAAAATGCTTAGTAAACTTAGAACAAGAGCGAGAAATATATTAAAATAAAAACTTTATAAATAAAAATGTTGTCGCCTTTGTGAAATAACTATAGATAAATGATCATATCTTAGGCAAATGGAATCCATTCTAGATGAAATGAAAGGTGTTCCTAGTTGAAAACAATTCTCTAGACGCAACAGAGTGGGACATTCAGTTAAAAAATAATTAGAAATTGCAGAAAAAATAAATTCATTGTTGCAGGTAATGGCACAAGATAATGTTTATAAAGGAGATAAGCCAATTGGAAAGAAGTCTAATAAGAATTGTAATTATTGTGAGCAAGATCATGGTCATCAAGTGATCCAGATTATTTTCAGCACGAAATGAGAGCGAAGATATAATAAAGAAATGTACATAGTTATCTTGGATATCCAATAATATAACATAAATGTATCAGAGATGAAACCATAAACACATAGATACAATAATACACAATTTTCTATTAATGAGCGAAAATGTACAAAGACTATAAAAATACAGAGTGAAAGACTCACTAGAATGGTGGCAACTTATCTCTGAGAAGAGAAGTGATGACTAATCGCATTCACAAGAAGATGATTGTTACAATGAGGCTCCAAAGGCCTTTTTAACATATGTACAATCCAAAACCCTAACCCCGGAAGATGAAAAGCCAAAAGGTTTGCGGGCCCCAATGGGGTAGTTGATACATCAACTTCCCAGGGGCGTAAATTTTGCATACAATCTCTGTTTGGGGCACTCGATACAATGTTGGAAAGGTCTAACTGAGAAGAACGATTTTAGACTTGCCCAAGTCAATGCCTTTGGTAGTCACCTGGGGCCCAAATCCCCAAAAAACGTTGTTTAGGGCCTCAAAACGGCCCTGGAAGTTTGGAACCCGAAAAACTGCCAAAAAAATGCCAAGATGGAAAATTGTTTTTCGAGCTCGTGGAATAGGTGGGTGGCCACCGATATCCACCTGGATCAATCCTCCCTCCTTAGGAAGCAATGGTCTCCATTGCATTGAGTTCTCGAGGGAGGGGGGGAAGCGTTTTTTGAATCTGAATCTTGGTGAGTTGCTTGCCTTGCTGGAGACATCGCGTTGCTTGGTTTGTGGAAGGCTGTCAGGGACATGTTGTTGGTGCGGTTGAATATGTTCAACCGGTCGGGCTACATGAGATGTATGTGTGCAGAAGGAATATTTTCACTTTGCTGCAATCTTGTCCACCCGCTTCTGTTGGATAGAAGGTGCTTGGGCCGAGGCTGTAGTGGTTGCAGTATCCTTCTGTTCATCTTTTGAACAGATTGTGAAGAAACTGAATTTTGTAGTATGAGATACTACCTTGTGAAACTGTTTATGTGGGACAATAGTTGGAACTACCTTTGGTATTTTGTATATATGAACCCCCAAAGTAACAATGACAGTACAAAATCGAGACTCATAAACAACATGGCGCTTCCACATATGTGGCTGGCCCAAGAGAACATCACAAACATCCAATCGAGAAACATCGCATAATACCTCATCCTTGAAGGGTTGGATGCCATATGACAATGGACACGGTTGGCTGACACGAAGATCTCGTCCCTAGCGAAGCCACTCGATGTTGTATGGTTGTGGGTGTGGTGTTGTCGACAATCCCAACTATTTGATGACCTCTGTTGAGATGAGGTTCTTCTGGCTTCCGTTATCAACAATAAAATGAAGTGTGGTCCCCTTCACCCACATCTGTGAATGAAAAAGGCGCTCCCCCTCTTTAGGATCTGTTGGTTCTTCTGGTTGAATTGTTGCGGTCGCGACAATAGCAGTGGGGTCTGCGTCGATGATCTATCTTTTACAAGTATTTTCGGAATTAGATTTCGAATCAGGGTTTGGCTCCTTGTCTTTGATCTTGAAAACCAATGATTGTTTTGAGCGACATTCATCGGTGTTGTGCTAGGGACTTTTGTAGAAATCGCACCATTTTCCAGTTTCCTTCTTCGTCTTTCTGTTACCCTTCTTTTCTTTTGGCTTAGAATGGTTTTCAAGAAGCTATTTGTTAGGGTCATCTTTATCATACTTTTGTTGCTGCGGATTTGCAGACCCAAAATCTCGCTTGTTCTGGTGCTTGAATTTCTGCTTGATTTTAACAACATATTGATAAGAAACACCGAGTGATGAGATGTCCATAAAATCCATTTCAGTTTGGATGTATCTATTTAGATCCTCGCGGTATTTCAAAACCAAATGTTGCTCGAAGTCTTTGATACCTAGTTTGGTGCACAAGGTATGGAAGGTATTGGTGAATGCCGACACTTCTTGGCCCTCTCTTTCCGTAGTGTGGTCCATCTCATGTATTGGTCCTCATAGTTGCCAACATGGTAATATTGTTCCTTTATCGCATCCACAAAAAAATCCTAAGTGGGATCGACCTCATATACTCCAGACTCCTCTGTGGAACTTTTCTCCCAATAAGTTTCCCACCAATGTTTGACATGGGGGAAAGCCTTAAGGAGTGAGAAGGTGATATTTTCCTTGGAAAAATGGTTAACAGAGAAATAACCATCTAGAAGATTTAACCATTTGTCTAAAGCATTTGCATCTATCTGTTCTTCAAATACGAGAATATCGAAATTAACTTGTACCTTGAAAGGAAAGGTGCCTCCAAAATGTCCGCTTGATGAATACGCATAAGTTTTTATCGACATGTGTTGAATGATGTGGGAAAAAATCTCCATCATTTCATCCCTCGACTGTCGCATGAGAGCTTGCTCAAGCAACATATTTATAGAATCCTCTACTCCATCATTTTTCTTTTATTCCGCCATGGAGTGTTTCCTGGGTGTGTGAGAGAGGTTTTCCTCAAGAGATACAAGCTCGAGACCCAACTTTCTATACCCGGACCTTGTCAGGGACATGCATTGAAAAACGATCAAGAGCAGCCTGCTCTGATACCACTGATACAAATTATTTTCGGCACAAAATGAGAGCGAAGATATAATAAAGCAATGTATAGAGATATATCGGATATCCAATAATATAACAGAAATGTTTCAGAGATGCAACCATAAACACAGAGATACAATAATACACAATTTTCTATTAATGAGCGAAAATGTACCAAGACTGTAAAAATATAGAGTGAAAGACTCGCGAGAATGGTGGCAACTTATCTCTGAGAAGAGATGTGATGGCTACTCTCATTCACAAGAAGATGATTGTTACAATGAGGCTCCAAATACCTTTTTAACATATGTAAAATACAAAACCCTAACCCCGAAAGATGAAAAACCAAAAGGTTTTTGGGCCCCGATGGGGGTAGTTGATACGTCAACTTCCCAGGGGTGTACCGTTTGCATACGATCTTTGTTTGGGGCGCTCGATACACCGTTGGAAAGGTCTAACTGAGAAGAACGATTTTTTATTGGCCTAGGTTGGTGCATATGGCATTCACCTAGGCCCCAAATCCCCAAAAAACGTCGTTTAGGGCCTCAAAACAACCCCACAAGTTTGGAACCCTAAAAACTGTAGAAAAACTGCCAAGATGGAAAACTGTTTTTCGAGCCCGTGGAATAGGTGGGTGGCCACTGATATCCACCTGGATCATCAAGAGTCATGTTTCTTCAAGAATATGGAATCCCTTAAAGCATCCTTGAAGAAGAACAACCTTTATTTGGATACCTCTTCTTCTCCTTCATCAAAAGGACATGCTTTTTTTGCTTCTAGTATTTCTTTAAATACATCAATTATGATGCTTCAAATGAGTGGATTTTTTATTCCAAAGTTTCTTATCATATGGTTAAGTATAAAACCATTTTTTTCTTTTCAAATCAACATAACACTAAACACATATTTGTTAGGATGATAGATCTATAGGTTTTGTAAGATCAAGAATAGTTCAATTAGCCAATGACTACTTTAATGATGTATTATGTGTTCTTAGTATCTCATGCAACCTTATTCCTATCTACTAAATCACTCATTATGGTGAAGGAAAAATTGTGGAGTTTTTGTCTCACCAAGTTGTAATCAAGAACTTGAAGGATCATCGCCATATTGTAGCATTAGAAATAGTCAATGATATTACCATGTTGTATTAGTTTGTCGAATTCTAGTAATATTTTCTTCCTTTAGTTTTCATTTCTCATAGTGATGGTATGAGTAGACTTTGGCATAAGTGATTTGACCACTTGAAATACTACTCATTGCAGTGCCTATGTAAGCATAATATGGTCACTAGTTTTCCTCTTGTTTCTTTCCAAGATGGCATTTGTTTGGGTTGTGTTCTTAGAAAACAATCATTGGGATAATTTTGAAAATTGTGCCTCATGGCATGCCTCGACTCCCTTACAATGTGTGCATAGTTGTTTGTGTGGTCCACCTCCTTCTTCTTCTTTCACTAGGTTTAAGTATTCTTAACCTTCATTGATGAATTCTGCAAACACACTTGGTTTTACTCCTTAAGAAGATTTTGAAATGTTTTTGGTCTTTAAGGCCCTTGTAGAAAAAAAATATGAATGTCAACTTCAAAAGATGAGAATAGGTGGTGAAATGTAAACACAAAGTTGAACACTTATAGCATTGCAAAGGGTATTCAAATGAAACACAATATTTCATATACACGATAGAGAAAAGGTGTTGTTGAGAAAAATAATATAACCTTAAAATAAACGACCAATTGAATGCTCCAATCTAAGGAATTCAATCATGTTTTTTAGGTAGAGAAATCAATTGTGTAAATCACATAGTTGATTTCAATYCCATAGAGGCTTTAAAAATATAACCTTCGAAGAATCATGGAGTAACATAAAACCAAATTTGAGCCACTTTTGTGTGTTTCAACTTGACTTTTCCTCGTCCTATTATTTTAGCTGTCGGGACATCACCTAGGAAAATATCACCTCCATCATACCTTTCATATTCACAAAACCATTCCCTATGAGGAGTCATATGAAAGGATGCACCTGAGTCAACCAACCATGCCTCATGATCTACATGTGTGCTTGAAGAATCCAAGTACACATCACCTCCTTCTTCTGAGGAGGTTTTTGTTTATGGAGAAGGAGAATATTCAAATCCCTTCCCTCTCTGAATTCTTTTGGATCTACATTACTTCTTGTATTTCCCTTCTTTTTCACATCTCTAGCACGCATTTACAAACTTTCTAGGAGAGTTAGATCTATCCTTATATTTAGATCTCCCACTAGAGGACTTAGATCTATGTATTTCCTGGGATCATCCTCTTGCAAATAATTCTTCTATGCTCTATCCTTCCATGTTCTTCGACCTCATCTACTCCGATAATAAGGATGAGACCACATCATCGAAACTTAAAGTAGTTGTATTACTACTTATGGTCACAACCAAACTATCCCATGAGTCTGGTAAAGATCACAGTAAACTAATACACTTATATTCATCTGAAATTTTAATATCAACAGATGATAACTGACTTACCACAGTATTGAAGGCATTTAGATGCTCTATCACCGAGTCTCCATCTTTCATCCTCAGGTTATACAACTTCTTTCATAGGAACAATTTGTTTACCAGGGACTTAGACTGATACAAATTCCCCAACTTATCCTAGAATGGTTTGGTTGTAGCTTCCCCTAACACATTCAACAATACTGAATCTAAAAGACACAACTAGATTGTAGTCTTCTCCTTTCAATCCAACTTTTTCCAGTCTTTTGTTGATGTTCCTATAGGTTCATTACCTAGATCCATAATGATCCATTGATCTTTGTTCACCAATAGATATTCCATATTGAGCTTCCACAACTCAAAACTTTTCCCATTAAATTGCTTTATCTCTATTTTTGAACTGCTCACCACCGTAACAAGGTTTACCACATACACGAGCCAAAACCCCTGACCACAAAGGCATCGCCCTGAAGATAATAATTGCTCTGATACTAAATGTAGATTTTAACCTTGTACAATATATTACTGCAAACAAATTCTTAATAAAAACAGAAAATATACAATCACACACACACACACATTACACATAGATTTTTATCTTAAAACCCAAATTGGGAAAACCAAAAACTTGTTTAGAGTTGCATCGCTAATATTCTATTAATCATCTTCTTCATTATTTACAATACAATATACATATAGTATCACGCGACATCCAAACCCCTAATATATTGACCCATATTAGTCAACAACACTAATTCCTTAACCAAAGTTAGAAAATCATCGACGAAAACCATGTGCCAAAAAACCACCAAAACCAATGGGCGAATATCCAAAGTAAATTGGCGAATACAATCATGCAAAGAATAAAGCACACACCCAACATTTTGTGTGTTTTACAGTAAAGCATTGACACACACTCATGATGAGAAATGGAAAGCCTTGCAACTTGAAAGTGAGAAGTGTGTTTTATTTGTTGTTCAAAGGATGTAAAAGGTGTAAAAGGTCATTGACTTCTTGTACATAATACAATTACATCAACCATTGTTAGAAGAGATGTTAAGTTTGATGAAGGTCTCTCAGCCTACATGCCTAACCTTGATTTTGTGTCATATTCAACATATGCCATATCCTTTTATTCCTTTTAGACCAAGTTTTTGTTTTTCGCATCTCGTTGCTTCTATTCTAGACCATTCTTATTCTTCTTCATATAATGGCAGCGAAGATGAAAATAGTGCCCCACCTACTCATCCTTGTCCTTTAGATGAATTTGAACTTGAGCCTACACCAACACCTCAACTTCCTCAATGGGTTCATATAACAAGGGAATTGGTCAATGATCTAGTCAGTGATCCTTCCAATTAGCATTGGACACATTCACAGTTCCAATGAACGTATCCTCTTTTATCTCAAGCTCTCAAGACTCCAAATCTAGAGATATTTAAAGAAGCTTTTAACCATCTAGAATATGATGTCAATGTGAATGGAAAATTTTGTTCCTTAATGATGAAAAATACTTGGGATCTTGTTCCTCTTCCAAAAGGAATAAAACTTCTTAGATGCAAATGGGTTTACAAGACTAAGTATGTCACATATGGTAGTGTTGATAGACATAAGGCTCAATTAATTGACAATGTTTTTCACAAATAAAAAAACATTGATTGTGATGAAACCTTTTCCCTTGTTGTCAAAATGAGTTACATCCACCTTGTCCTTTCCCTTTTTGCCTCATATCAATGTGAGGTCCATCAAATGGATGTAAAATTCACCTTCTTGTATGGGTATTTACAAGAAAAAACTTATATGTACAACATCCTAGACTTGTTTAGAGTGACTTCACAGTTCTATGTTTCCTCAAGAAATCCCTTTATGACTTCAAGCAATCTCCACAAGGTTTAGATGAAAAAATGGACCACTACCTTCTTACTCTAGTGTTTCTAGATGTCATTATATTCTTAATGTCTATACCAAGAAAGTAGGTGACCATCTTCTCATGCTTATATTTTATGTCTATACCAAGAAAGTAGGTGACCATCTTCTCATGCCTATATTTTATGTTGATGACCTTATACTCACTAGTACTGACACCAAACTTCTAACCCATGTGAAATCAAGCCTCAAGGTGAATTTTGACATGATTGACATACAACACTTGCATTATTTTCTTGGCCTCTAAGTTTTACAAACCAAGGAAGACATTTCTATTTCCCAACCTAAGTATGTATGTGACCTTCTTCATCACTTTCACATAGACAATTGTAAACCAACACAATATTTCTTTCAGTGTAGATTCAAACTTTTTTCCACTTGCAACCCACCCAAAGTGGACACCAATTTGTATCAACAATTAGTTGACAACCTTTTGTATATAAATCATACTCGCCTTGACATCTCCTTTGATGTTGATCTAGTTACCCAATATATAAAATAACCCCTTGAAATCCAATAGAAAGTAGTAAAGATAATACTTTTGTATATATGGGGTACAATGTAGTTTGGTATACAATACCATTCAAGGGGATCTCCTATCTCATTTGGTTTTATAGATTTTGATGACACCCATGAACTTGATGATCAAAATTCTATTGCAGGTTATGGCTTCAAGCTTGGATTTGGACTTATCACTTGGGCTTGCAAGAAACAAAATTCCCTTTCTATTTCTTCAACATGAGCAAGTATTGAGCAACAATTTTTGCAAGTCAATGATTCATTTGGCTTAGATACATATTTTTAGAGTTTGGATTCCATCAATAGCATTCAACCATTCTTTGTTATGATAGTAAGAGTCTCATTTAATGTGTGAAGGATTTAATTCAACTTCAATGTAGAAAACACATTGAGTTACACATGCACTTCATTCAAAATCTTCTTTAGAAGCACACTCTTAAAGGCTCTATTACCTTACAAAAGCTGAATTGCTAACATTTTCATGAAGCTCTTCACAAACACAAAGTTATTAAATATTTCGTCTATATTAGGAGTTCAAGAAGTTGTCATTAAGAGGGGATAGGCTCTAATGCCTTCTTCCTTCTTCTTTGTTACTTTGTAAATCCTTCAATATTATCGCAAGTTGTTCATAAGGGGGAATATTAGGATACTTTGACACTAGGAGCTAGTTAAGTTAAACTTGGTCTACACCCAAGGGGTTAGCTCAATAGGTTGTTGGGAATTTGGCTAATTCAATGCTAACAAGTGCTCAATTCGAATCACCCTAGGTGAGACACACTAGTCTATGCCAATAGGTTTACTAGGGATGCCATCCATGAATGTGGGAAAGCATTATGTGGGTTTTTCCACGAGGTTTTCATTGAAAAAAACATTCAAATTGGTTTAATCTAATGTTAGGTCAAATTGTGCCTCTAATTTGTTTATTTTGTGTGCTTTTGTGTTTTACTAATCTGATCGTCACAATCATGTCTTACACATAAGTGATCTAATCATTCAAACATCTCCTCAATATTAATGATACTTGATCCATGGCTTAACACCTAATTGGTCCATGAACTGTATTTAAAGAACATGGATGATCATTTGTTGGTGATTGAAATATAAATATGTTTGAGCAAATTATTTTTGTACTAATCAATTGCCTCAAGTCGTCAGTTTGGTTCTGGCTGCAAACTATTTCCCTCTTCGACTATTTTAACCACGTAAACACTAGTGTCTTGAACTTTGATATGTGTGTGCAAATTTTTCTTTAGGTGTTTGACTTGTGTGGATATACATTTCCTTTCAAACACTTCTCGCATGCCTTTGGCCAATACTCAATCATACTTTTGGCTACAATTTATTATAATGACATGCTTATCATCAAACTTAGGCACACACTTAAGATTTGTCAAACTAAAAGAAGATTCTTAGTTAAACTAAGAACATACAAAAACTCATTCAATTCAAGAACATCACTTGATGGTGTGATGAAAAAATATGGATCCCATTGCAATAACTATATATGTGGCATTATCACCCAACTCCACTTGTACGTTAGCTTCTTACTCTTGAAGTATGTTGAAATCCTTCTTATTTAATGACATGTGTCTAGATTCTCCATTGTCCACATACCACCCAATGTTAAATATGGTTTTAGTGGAAAGGAAAAATACGATGGAGAAGGTGGTCTCAAGATTGGACATTGAATCACCCACTTTAGAAGATTCTACACCCTCTCCCACTTGCGTTTCTTGTTCTTCTCCTTCTTCTTCTTCTTAGGACATTGAGACACATAGTGGCCCATCTTGTGGTACTTGAAACATTCACGCGACTCAAGTCTTTCTTTCCATACCATGATGAACACAAATGTTCTTTGTGACCCTTCTTAAGTCCTCAAGTCATTTCTTTCCTCCTTTCCTTGCCTTACCGATGAGGGATTGGTTTGAGATCTCATTATTTCTCATTGTAATTGATTCTCTCCTCGTCTCATCTTAGAGGAAATCATCCCAAAGATACTCAAAGTTAGGCATATTCTCATAGCCACATACAATTTTCACAAAGGATTCACAGGACTCTAAGAATCCATTCATTGTTGGAGGCACCAAATCCTCAATCTCAACCTTGATCCTAATGGTGATGAGATTATATTTGATCTAGGTAATCTTCATCAAGTAACTAGATATTGTTTCTATGTCGCTCATGTGTATGTGTGAGTTGATTCTTCATAAGAAATTTCTAGAATTCATTGACCCTACTTTGATACAAAGTGCTCAATGCTACACACATCCCATTAGCTAAATTCCCCATGATGTGAGGGAACACATGGTACTTCAAAAAATCCATAAGGATTCTCTTTGTTCTGGAAACATTCTTCTTATGTGTGGCTAACAAAATATAATTAGTTGGATTGATAACAATGCCTTACAACTTCCCAAAGATCCATCTCCTCCAACAACATATGTTGTCGACACTTCCAAGATTCAAAGTTGGAAGCATTGTCTAGAAAAACACACTCTTTAAAACCAAGATTAGTCATCCTGCAAACTTAAAACACAGTTCAATAAACAAATCAAATAATGAAATCAAATCAAGACCATATCACATGTTACGAAACACCCATCTTGATCACAAGTAACACTCCAATCTCTAGAGATTCTAGGGAATCCCAACATCAATGCATCATAGGTTCCAATGTTAATATTTGGAATTGATTACTCCAATATCTAGAGCCCTCTAGGAATAACACCCACTAAGATCCTCCAACAACACCCTCTCATAGGAACAATCTGTTCCATATGAAAATTTGTAGAATCTTAGTTGCATAACTATGATACCATGTCGTAATTTTACATCCACATGATACACGAATCACGACCCATAAAGTTAATAGACAACTAAAATAGAAACATTGGAAACACTAATCAAATTTTGGATATTCATAAAGACAAATACTAAATGATGAACTCGAGAGTGTAGAGACTGCATATCAAAATATGAGATCTGCATTGCAAACATATAAAAAGTAGACCTGATAAATCAATGGCACAAACATAGTGGACAATAAATAGAGGTTTGGAACAACAATCATTATATTCTCATTCACACAATATAAAGGCTATAACATTATCCTCAAGGGACTACAATGGCTTCTCACAAGCCTTGGGAACTCTCTTGGTATAATCACTTTACTCAAACTAACTATATATAATCATAACTAGTGTACCCTCCCTTACTAATTCAAACTTGAACAAGAGATGGAAAAACAATTACAAAAGTAATGACTAATAATATACTTCATGAAGGGATTTTTTTTTATAGTTTCACTAGTAAGGTAAAGATAAGCCAACATAGATCTTGCAGGCGTGAACCCTAGCTCTGATACGCTATTGTAACCCTAGCCCGGGTATTGCATGGCAGATGAGGTTGGGAGGGGGCCATCGTCCCCTCCTGATGATGAAACAATGACCTTCTTCTTGATGGATCCAACCTCTATCAAATATCCCAAATCTTAGCCTTCAAAATTTGCTAAAAAATCGGATGAGATGCCAAAAATTGTGTTCCCTCCCTCAGCATCTTGAAAAATATCTAGCTCTAGTTGAGCATGGATTGATTGGCCAATTCACAAGCATCTAGCCTTCTCTGAATATGGTGGCCTTTTGGCTAGAAAAAAACTAGAATCCTCTCATTAAAGGATTGATGAATCACTTCTTTTGCGACCAAGGATTCTTTGCTTTCTTCTTCAAACACAAGGAGGACATAGACCTAATAGTTCGAAGTGGCCCATAATTTCTGGGGGTGAGAGGCATGTACCTGAACAAATGGACCCCTGACTTCATTCCAGAAAACAATATCCCTTCTATTGTCCCGGTATGAGTAAGATTACCACACCTCCTCCTTCAGTGTTGGAACGATGATGCTCTAAGATGCACATGAAATTACATTGGTCGATATAGTGACAAGGCAGAGACAAAGGAAAACCTCTTTTCCTATGATAGAATCTGCATTGAGGTAGATTTAGTGAAATTCATACCTAAAGTTGTGACAATATCCTTGGATAATTGGAAACATGTGCAATAGTTGGATTACAAACGATTTCCCTTCAAATGTAAATTGTGTTGCGAATACAGACACTTTGCCAGAAATTGCAAGAAATCAGAAGTGACTCCTCCAAATAATGGATGCGAAGAGAAATGGAAAGAGGTTTCAAGGAAAATGGGCTCACCTGGAAACTAAAATCAACCCTCATCAATGGATCTCTCAACTGGTGGCATAGGAACCTGAACAACTGTAATGAAATCACCCCCCAAAAATGTTGGTACCTCAAGAACAAAATAAGAAAACCCTTCAACCAATAGATATTCCTCTCTATCTCAAATCGAAGAAACCTTGGAGCAAGAAAACTAGAATCCGATCGAGGAAAAGTCATCATCGGATGAGCAACCTTCAATCCAAATTTTATCAAATCCAAGAAAGAATTTGAATGATGAAAGTCTACAGAAAATAAAGGAATACGGTGACCATCTCCGAAATACCTATAACATATTTAATCAATCCTGTCGATCTGAGATCATAGGACCCAGATTGATTCAAGGACGCAAATATTTAATTAGCAGACCACTGGGAGTCAGAAAATTTGGGAGATGAAGGGCATGACGATTTTGCATCTGAAGAATCTCTGCCAAGAAAGTCAGGAAGACGTGCCTTAAAGATCATACGTGAGGAACATGCCCAAAAAGACATCCTTTCAGGTTCACAACAAACCCTTCCAAATATGATGGGAGGGGGCTCTAGATATCCAAAGTCACATAACGAAAATGCTTCAAGGAGGGTAGGTTCCCATTCAAATTCCATGAAATAATGATTGTGGTCTCTTGGAACTGCAGGGGGTTAGGCAACACTCCAAAGTCCCTGGCTGTCAAAGATCTAGTGAAATCAGAAAACCCCACTTTCATCCTCATTCAAGATATGAAAATGACTGAAGATGAAGCTATTAAGGCATAAAAACAATTTTGGAAATCCTTCAACTTGATAGCAGTAGATGCTCGAGGTGCCTCAGGAGGGTTGTGCACTCTTTGGAGCAACCAAGAGGTAAGATTACAACACCATATTAAAACCCAAAATTGGATATTATCAAAGTTTTTTCATAAGAAGAGTAACACAATGTGTACTATAATAAATATATACATGCCAATAAACCCTAGTGAAAATATAGAATGTTGGATCTCTCTGGCCAATCTGAAGAATACATTAATAGATGAGCAATGCATAGTTGTTGGTGACTTTAATATCATAAGAAATAGTTATGAAAAAAGAGGAGGGATTTATGGGAATGATCCCTTCTGAACCAACTTAGAGGAACTTATAGATCACTGGGACCTTTTGGATATTCCCCCTCAACACAAACTTTTTACTTGGACTAATATGAGGGTAGGGTCGGGGCACATTGTTGCTAGTTTGGACTGATTCCTTGTTCATAGCAGCTTCACTCATAGAAACTCCTCCATCAATAATTTAATTCTCCCTTCAATCATATATGATCATAAACCCATTGCTCTCCATCTCCAACCTCTTCCTAACATTGGTCCTCTTCCCTTCCGCTTTAATCCTCTATGGCTTCAACACCAAGAAGCAGTTGATTTAGTTGAAACTACCTCGAAGTATTGGGTTCTGAGAATCCATGTCTATATTTGGGGAAAAAAACTATTTTTGGTTAAACAATATTTAAGGAAATGGGCGAAGCACTCCTTCATTTCCCCATCTCTAGAAAAAATGCAGCTGAAAAGCCAACTTGAAGAGCTGCAAAAGAGAATTTAAAATTGTCAACTTATCAACCAAAACCAGAAAGAGGAATTCAAACTGCAATGCAATTATCAAAATCTACTGAGAAGGGAAGAAGAGTTTTGGAGACTTAAATCCCACAGCTTATGGATTCAAGTCGGAGACAAGAATACCAAATATTTCCACAACCAATCCAATTACAGGCAAGTTCGAAATATTGTTTCTAAAATCACTTTGGAAAACGAAACTACAATAACAGACTTTTCAGAAATAAAATCCGCTGCTAAATCTCACTTTGAAGCCTTATATACCCAATCAGAGGAGGCCAATCCATCAAACATAATTGATATGCTCGAGAGCATACCTTATAAAATATCTCTTGAGGACAATATTGAACTTAACAAACCCATTTCTGAAGCTTAAATTCATTCAGTTATTTACAGTCTAGATCCTGAAAAAGCTCGGGTCGGATGGCTTCTTTATCTACTTCTTCTGATTCTTTTGGTACTTGATCAAATATGATCTCAAAAAAATTCTTCGTTACTCTCATAAATATTTGAGGCTAGGAGGAAACACCAATTCCTCCTTCCTTGCCCTTATACCCAAAGAATCTAGCCCATCCTCATTTTCTCATTTTAGGTCCATCTCCTTATGCAACTCCTCATATAAAATATTGAACAAAATCATAGCAAACTTGTTAAAAAAATTCCTTTATAAGATCATATCTTCTAATAAAGGTGGCTTTATATAAGAGAGACAAATTACAAATAGAATTATTCTTGTTCAAGAGGCCATTCATTCCAGTGTCCAATCTAAAAAAAGGCATGGTAATAAAAATAGACATGGCTAATGCTTTTGACCGTGTGTGACATAACGTCCTCTTTCAAGTAATGGAAAAGTTTGGTTTCAACTCATCCTTCATCCGTTTGGTGGCTGCCTACATTGGAAATCATTGGATGGCTCCTTTAGTGAATGGAAGGTCATCTGGTTTCTTTCAAATTAGCAGAGGCCTTCGTCAAGGCTACCCGCTCTCCCCTTTATAATAGTGGTTGAATCACTAAGCAGGAAAATTGAGCATGAAAGAGAGATAGGAAATTTACCAGGGATACAAATCTCAAGAGGGGTCAATAACATAAACCACTCTCAATTTGTTGATGACACCTTATTTATTGGGGGAGATTTAGTCATCATAGCTACTATATTCAAAGAAGTTTTAGATACATTTATCAATGCCTATGGAGGCGTATTTAATAATGGAAAGATCCAAGTTTATGGATGGCATAAATCTTCAATAATCATGCATACAATTGCTCAAATATTTCATTTTCAGTATGCAGAAAGATGTAACTCCTTTATATATTTAGGCTTTCCCATCACACTCAATTCATCCTACACCTAGATCTAGCAACAAATCTTGGATAAATTCAGCAAGAGGCTCACCCAATGGGGATCTCAACGGTTAAATATCGTTGGGAGGATAATCGTTATAAAATCAGTACTATCGGTCCTACCTCTCTATCAATGCTCTATTTTAATGGCTCCCAAAGGCATAACTAGATAGATGACCAAGAAACTAAGGACCTTTTTTGTGGCAGGGCAGTAAATCAAGTTATAAAAAATTTCATTTAGTGAATTGGAATCAAATAACTAGCAACAAATTTCATGGTGGATTGGGCATAAGGGAACCTGAAACAATGAATATAGTCACGGGGAAAAATACTATGGATATTGGATACATGAAAAATATCATGGTGGAAGCATGCCCTATGTAAAAAATACTACAAAGGCCTTCGAAACAGATGCCTAGATTACCCAACGAAAGCAAAATTTGGTTCACCCATTTTCAAGTTATTTTTGGTAGCCAAAACAATAATAAGTGACCATAGGAATTGGATTCCGGGTAACGGAAGACAAGTAAATTTATGGGACGAAAAAATCTTAGAGAAGGATCATCGGGTCAATCATAACTCTCTTCTCCCCAATCAAACATGGTTGGAAGCACATGGAATACACACTCTTTATGATCTATCATAATGGACAAATGATGGAATTTGGATTCGTTGGAAAGACCCCACCCGCCTCTTCATCTCCCCACTATTTATGCAAATTTCACTTTTTCTCTTCATGGTTGTACCCCTCGCCATTTCTAGTCAAGAGATGTTCGAGGTTGGAGGAATTCTTTCTACTCTGTGAGAAAGGGGTATTCTCTTCTAGTTGAAGCAACTCATTCTCATCCTCGAGAAAGCACATAGAAAAAGATTTGGCACAATGATGATATCCCCAAGATAAATTATTTTTGTTGGCTATTGGCTCATAAAAAATACTCAACAGAGAATTGATGGTCCCTTTCGATGTGTCCTCAGTCAGAATGCAAAAGAATCAATTCTGCACCTCTTCATAGAATGTAATTTTGATAAGGAGACATGGACCAAAGCCTTGGGGCATTTAATCCAAAGGATTATATGGCCCCAGTCAACAACATATTTCTTTATTTGTTGGGGAATAAAATACAAAGGGAATTTCAAAGAAAAACCTTTTTTTAAAAGACTTTGGGAAGCCCTCCCAAAATACATCTGTTGGAGCATTTGGATAACCTGCAACAATCAAATATTCAACGATGAATATCAAATCCCAATACAGGAAGCCAGGAAAGCATGTTCCCTTCTATTAGAATATATGAAAACCCTCATACATGTGAATCAACAAAAGTTGGACAAAACAAAAGAAGAATGGTTGAGCTTGTTTAATCTCAGGAATAACTCAATTATTCTTAAAAATTATGGCAAAAAGAACACAAATTGGATAATAAGATGGGAGGAAAATGAATTTAAGAGTTGGATATCTCAGCAGGAAGACAACATATTATTTTTTTTACAGAGGGGGGCTTTATTAGAGAAATTATTATTATAATTTCTCTAATAAATCCCCCCCCTATAGAGG
>ML797291.1:286655-300192 GCA_009831015.1 Picea engelmannii | reverse complement strand
CACTTTCTCCCTTAAATCTGTACTTTGAAGCTAGCCGTTTTGCCAAGTGTATTTAGAGAAAGAGGAAGGAGCATGAGGCCTTGCTTAAGCAACACCGGAGTGAGCCTCCTTCCCTTAGGGTTTTGATTCTAGGGCCCTGCCATTACAACACCTTGGAACCCTACCTTCTAGTCTCTAAATTTAAGTCCTCCCGAGACCTTTTCCCTTACTTTGACTCCATTAACCCTAAGGCACTCGTATTTTCTCCAACATTGAGCTTGTAGTGTGCAAAATCATCTTTTAAAACTTTGATTTTTGAAACCCTAACTAACCCTAACGCTACTAACCTAGGCTGATGTCATACTTGACGCAGCAAGCCTTCTAACTAGAAAATAAGCAATTAAATATGACGTCAAGCATTTATTGAGCTATTGTTGAGTGAAAATACTGTTGGCTTGGTCATTTTTATAGATATTGATGAATTGGTAATCTTGCATAGGTGATTTAGTTGAACGTTGACCTCATCTTATCTATTATTTTGCTTATTAAATGAAATCAGATAGTTAAGAAGTACTAACCCTTTGAATTATAACCTGCAAATATACATATTATGTTGTTATTGTCTTGTTCCCGGCAGGTGTTCTCAACAGGGACTTCACTTCTTTATTGGCTGATTAGCCGGATTATCTGATACTGGTGGTAACCTGAGAGGAGGGAAAACTTTAACTCTTGACCTTATACTCTTTTCCTTTTCAAACCCCAGGTTACCAGGGACGTCTCCCCTTGGCTAACCTCCCTAAATAGAAAGAACCTCCCCATCGAGGTGACATTAGGTGGGGAAGGTTCCTGTTACGCCAGTTTGTCCTCTATCCTATAGCTTGTGACCTAAAATACAAACTGCGTGATAACATAGCCAAAGGCTTCACTCAAATATAAGGAATCGACTACGAAGAGACTTTTGCCCCTGTAGCATGGTATACCTCCATTCAAAATATTATTGCTTTAGCTTCCATTCTTGGTTGGAAGCTACATCAGATGGATGTAAAAACAACATTCTTGAATGGAAAGATTGAACGGGAGGTCTTTGTGGAACAACCAGATGGTTTTGTATTGCATAACAAAGGCACTCATGTATGCAAGATAAGGAAGGCCTTGTATGGTCTTAAGTAGGCTCCCGTAGTTTGGTATGACAGGATTGATGGCTTTCTTAAAAGCATGGGATTTCAGAAAAGTGATGTTGATGCAAATATGTACTTCAAGGTAAGAGGTAACCAACTTGTTATACTAATCTTGTATGTTGATGATCTCTTTCTAACAAGAGATGAAGAGCTAATAGTTTAGTGTAAGAGGGAGCTAACCTCGGAATTCGAGATGAAAGACTTAGGCTTGATGCATTACTTCCTAGGATTGGAAGTGTGGCAAAGACAGGGCGAGATATTTATGGCACAAGGAAAATACACAATGGATGTACTAAAGAGGTTTGGTATGATGGATTGAAAATCCATGTCTACTCCGATGGTTACCAACCTGAGGAAGATGCATGATTCTGATACAGGTTCAGATTTGGTGGATCCCACCATGTATAGGTAGTTGATTGGATCATTGATGTACATGATCCACACTAGGCCAGATATATGTTATGCAGTGATTGCAATGAGTCAGTTCATGACTGAACCAAGACATAGACACTGGGTGGAAGCAAAGCACATCTTGAGATATCTTAGAGGGACCATTACTTATGGTCTGAGATATACATCCAGTGGTGGTTTATTTTTGCATGGGTATGCAGATGTTGACTGGGCAGGAAGCCTAGTGGATCGGAAGAGTACTTCCGGATACTATTTCAATCTAGGATCCGCTTTGATCTCTTGATAAAGTCGAAAGTAGGGATCCCTTACACAGAGTACAACAGAGGCTGAGTACATTGCAGCAAGTGATGCTAGAAAGGAAGCAGTATGGCTCAGAAAATTGGTTTCTCAGTTGTTTGGCGACAAGCTCGAGATGACAGTGGTTCACTGTGATAATCAAAGTTGCATAAAATTGACAGAGAACTCGGTATTTCACAACAGTTCAAAACATATTGACATAAGGTACCACTACATCTGAAACTTGGTCTAGAGAAAAATTGTAAAGTTACAGTACATAGCCACGAGCGAGCAGGTAGTTGATATCCTGACCAAGCCTCTGACCTCGAGATAGTTTGTGCAGTTGAGAGGCAAGATTGGTGTGGCTGAGAATGACTCCCTCGTTGAGTGGGAGTGTTAAATTTGGCAGCATCGACAATCATTCTCCAATGAGAGGCCATATGAGCCACCCTGAGGCTAGCCAGGAAGATTTGGAGAATCAACCAGTCTTGTGAGGTATTGACAAAAGCTAGGGGGAACATACAACCTCTGTGAGTCAAACCAAAAGTTAGGACAAACGAGATGCTATGTGAGTCTAATGCAAAAGTCGAGGGGAACATAAAACCTCTGTGAGCATAGACAGTCTAGTGCAAAATTCAGGGGGAGCGTACAACCTCTATAAGCATAGACAGACTAGTGCAAAAATCAGGGGGAATGTACAACCTCTGTGAGCCTAGTCAAGCCTTGTGAGCCATGAGAAAAAATCAAGGCATCTAGCAAAAGTTAGGTTGAATATAAAATTCCTATGAGCTAGAAACAAACAATATTCCTAATATTGCAAATGATATAAATGTATTGATCTAGTGAGTTGGCACATGTAACATTATCCACCATGAAGAGAATTTTGAATTGCCTTGTAAAGAGTCGAGTTGTAACTGAAGTCTTAAGTCTAGTTCTATTTTAGAACTAAAGTGTAAAGTTGAGTTGCAGCTGAAGTTTGAAGTCTAGTTCTATTTTAGAACCAAAGTGTAATGTTGAGTTGCAACCGAAGTCTTAAGTCTAGTTCTATTTTAGAACTAAAGTGTAATGTTGAGTTATAATTGAAGTCTTAAGTCTAGTTCTATTTTAGAACTAAAGTGTAATGTTGAGTTGTAACTGAAGTCTTAAGTCTAGTTCTATTTTAGAACTAAAGTGTAATGTTGAGTTGTGACTAAAGTCTTAAGTCTAGTTCTATTTTCGAACTAAATCATACCAGTCTCAAGTCTAGTTCTATTTTCGAACTAAAGTGTAATGTTGAGTTGTAACCAGTCTCAAGTCTAGTTCTAAGTTCGAACTAAAGTATGAAGTTGAGCTATCATTAACTCATGCAAACATGTTACTATTTCAAGTCTCTCCTCTTCTCCTCTTTAGCCTATATAAGCAGAGGTTGAACCCTCTTTTCAACACAGTTTTGATATGTAGGTTAAGGGTGAAGCAATAGAGGCACATATCAGTGATAAAGAGGCAGCATACCAAAGCAGCATATCAGTGTTGTATATCACAAATAGAAGCAGCATTTCAGAGGTGTATTTCAGCAAGGTCTTTTAGGTCTTTGTCAGGTCAGAATCATCTTGGCAAGCTCTTTAAGAGAAGAACATTCATGGTGGATATTTGTAAGTGATCTTACATTATTAATGCAATAAAGGAATATCGTTTGTTGGGGTTTTTCTCCATGTACAGGGTTTCCCCAGGGTATATGTGTTGTTGATGTGCATGCTTACTCATCTACATGGTTATTGCTATTCGATTATGATTTGGTATTGTTGAAGTGTATTAAGATGGAATCAAAGTGTTGAAGAAAATAAAAAAATTAATCCGCATAAGAAATCAAACTCATAATTTAACAATTTTTAGATTAAATTAGGTAACAATGAATGAACTGATTATTTCTTGTATTGTGTGTGATAGGAAAATTGGAAGACATAAGGGTAGATAGGAATTTATGAGGGATGGAAATGAATTCAAGAGGGACAAGTTATGTTAGAGAGGAAGAGTGTTAAGGAAGGGAAATGGGAGAATAAATAAAGGGAAATTGGTCATTTAGAGGGGGGATTTTGGAAGGAGTAGGAGAGAAAGGAGCAAAAAAGACCTTGGAGTAAGAATTTGATTTGGGAAAATTTGGATGAATACGGGATTTGTTGGTTGCTGGGAATTTTGGGCTCGAGGACGAGGAAACCGCAAGGGTTCCTGGAGCTAGGGAGTCGAAGAGGCTTTGTTCCTAGTTGGTTGGGAGGAAAATATTCAATTTTCAGAAAGTTTCAAGCTTTTGGAAGCAAACAATTTCAAGCACTCAAAGGACAACCATCTTCTAGAGGTATTTTATTAGTTTATTGTTTTTCTTTGAATCAAAGTTATGACATATATATATATATATATATATATATATATATATATATATATATATTGAAATTATGTTGTAAATGTGAAATTTGAGAATTTAATTTGCTAGAAATTATTGTTATGTAATTTACTATTTAGCTTTACATTTGGTATCAATTAATGTCATACAAACATAAATTAAACAAAAACAACATGCAGACAAGAATATAAAGAAATATCACTTAGATTACAAATTTATTATTTAGTTATGATTCCCTAGAAGGGTATTACATAACAACATTATATGAAAGTTATTTATTAATTGTGATAAGTTTCCACATAATATATAGTTGGAATGACGGGCTTTTGGATTTTTTGTGTCCATCTGTGACAATCTCAACGTTCAAGTCAACTTATTGATAATGGAACACAATTAGTGTGTTTGAAATGTTGACACTCTCAGAGGTGGAACCAGAAAAACGAGAAGTGGATCCAGAAAAACGAGAAGTCTCTCTTCCCAACTATTTATTAATTCATTATTAATATCTTCTTGCCTCTCTTCCCAACAAGAAGCACAGTGAGGTTACCAAGTTTTTTAAAAAAAATCCCTTCATTCTCTAATTTTTTCTATAAACTCACTTTCATAAATAAAATATTTTTATAATGTGAGTGATTCACTTTTATAAAATAAATGAAAATCAATTTTACAATAAAAGTATTTTATAAATTAAGTTACATGTAAAAAAGTAACTTTTAAAAAACAACAAAATTACTTTATAAGTGATTTACCTTTATAATTTTTGAAGTGCACTTTATAATAAAATTATTTTAGAACTTAAAAAATACTACGAGTAATTACGAAAAAAATATAACAAATGTTAAAAAAGAGACGGGGACTCTTTTTTTTTTTTCTTTTTATAAAAACTCTCTACCTCAAAGTGTATGCATATTAAAAAAGCCACTATTTTTGTTTGCAAAAAAATTCAATGCAAACACACATTTAAAAAATTAAATAAATAAATAAAATCCAAACTTTATAAACTCAATCTTAAATCTTGGTTAATTTACTAAGAAAATAGAATTTTCCTTTTCGATTTTTTATTTGTCGAGGTCGCGCAAAACACAACGGAAAGAGTATACGTAGAAAATAAAAGTTTTTTTGTTTTGTTTTTTTAATTTTTTGAGCTCATACAAGAGGCACAACAAAGAGTATACACATATTGGAAATGGATCAATTTAGAAATATAAACAGGAAATTGAAATGAAATATTAAAACTGGATTTGATATAAATGGTCATATCTTGCACAAACAAAAACCTTTTTAGGTGAAACGAAAAGGGTTTCCAACTTGAAATAGCACTCCAAATGCACTAGAATGTTTCTTTTGGGGAAGAAATGATCATAAACAACATAATCCAAAAATTCTTTAATGCATACAATGACACAAGTTTGGAATCTTGATCAACAACAAAAGTGCATCTTCATAAGCACTTTGATGCCATGTTCGATAAATAGGTACACCTTAAGGAAACTTCTCACACAAATATATCGAAGATTAGTACACTAGTGCATTGCATAGTTAAAAACTTCAAAAAGTGAAAAAGTCGATGACCTCAATCAACACATCCACTTGATGCAATATATCAATGCAAAAAGAAAATAATATATATATGAATCTCTCACAATCAAGACTATTAGTATCAGGCCTATTCTAAGATGACTTTGAATGACCACCTAGATTAATAAAAATCAATACATGTATATTGCACTTCTCAAATTCTAAAATAGTTTCATTTGTGGTTGCCTTCAAGCATTTTGAAGATTCTTGACTAGAAAATAAAAACCATAACTCATTTGGCATTAGTGTTATAGTTTTTATGTGCCTATTCTAAGATGACTTTGAATGACCACCTAGATTAATAAAAATCAATGCATGTAGATTGCACTTCTCAAATTCTAAAATAGTTTCATTTGCGGTTTCCTTCAAGCATTTTGAAGATTCTTGACTAGAACATAAAAACCATAACTCATTTGGCATTAGTGTTATGGCATTTATGTGATGTAGGATCGAGGTCAAATTTTATTTATTATTTCATTATTTATCAACATCTAGCGAATGAAAATATATGAGAGCTATTTATTAATTGTGATAAGCTTCCACATAATATATAGTTGGAATGACGAGCTTTTGGATTATTTGTGTCCATCTGCGACAATGTCAACTTTTAGACCCACACGCTGATAATGGACCATAATTGGTGTGTCTGAAATGTTGACACTCTCGAAGGTGGATCCAGAAAAATGAGAAGCCTCTCTTCCTAGCTATTTATTAATTCATTATTAATATCATCTTGTTTTCTTTAACAAACAACCACATAGTCTTATAAAAATAGGCATTTTATAAAAAATTGGCACTGAAAACGAACTTTGGATGTCAAAGTTATACTATTTTGAAAGAAAGTATAAAAAGTAACCAAGGTGCCACATGGTAGGTGGAGGTTGACCCACATGGTGATAGGTGCACAATGAGGTTACAAACTTAAAAAAAAAAAGCATTCATTCTCTAACTTTTCCTATAAACTAACTTTTATAAAGAAAATGTTTTTATAATGTAAGTGATTCACTTGTATAAAATAAGTGAGAATCATTTTTACAATAAAAGTATTTTATAAATTAAGTTGCATGTAAAAAATAACTTTTAAAAAACAACAGACTTACTTTATAAGTGATTTAACTTTATAATATTTGAAATGCACTTTATAATAAAATTATTTTAGAACTTAAAAAATACTATTAGTAATTACGAAAAAAATATGAAAAATGTTAAAAAATAGAAGGGAGCCTTTTATATTTTTTGGAAAACTATCTACCTCAAAGTCTATGCCTATCCCAAAAGCCCCTATTTTTTTTTTATTGCAAAAAAATTCAATGCAATCTTTATAAACTCAAGATTAAATCTTGGTTAATCTACTCAGAAGATGGCATTTTCCTTCTCTATTTTTTATTTGTCGAGATCACGAAAGCACAAGGGAAAGAGTATATGCAGAAAAGAAATTATTTTCCGATTTATATTTTATTTATTGAGCTCACACAAGGGGCACGATAAAGAGCACACATAGAAAATTGAAACGAAATATTAAAACTAGATTTGATATAAATGGTCATATCTTGCGCAAACAAAAACCTTCTTAGGTGAAACGAAAAGGGTTTCCAACTTGAAATAGCACTCCAAATGCACTAGAGCATTTTTTTAGGGGAAAAATGCTCATAAACAACATAATCTAGAAGTTATTTAATGCATGCAATGACACAAGTTTGGGATCTTGATAAACAACAAAAGTGCATCTTCATAAGCACTTTGATACCATGTTCGATAAATAGGTACACCTTAAGGAAAATGCTCACACAAATAGATCAAATATTACTATAATAGTGCATTACATGGTTAAAACCTTCAAAGAGTGAAAAGGTCCATGACCCCAATCAACGCATCCACTTGATGCAATATATTAATGCAAAAAGAAAATAATCTACATGTGAATCTCTCACAATCAATCATCAACAAATGACCCTCCATGTTATTTAAATAGAGATCGTGGAACAATTGGTGCTAAGCCATGGATCAAGTGTCATTAGTATCTAGGAGAAGATGAATTGTTGGATTAGTTGATTACAAAAGCACACTATACCTAAAGACATATTAGTCCAAGTTGATCTTAACTAACTCCTAAGTCTCTAATATAATAACATGACCCTCTCTCTTGTGCCTCCTTCCCCCTCCTCAGTCTTTTCTCATCCCCTTCCCAAATTGTTAGACTCCCTTCCCTCTACCACTAGGAAAGGACACCATTGTCTATGTTATTGTTGTGTGCTCACCAGAGAAGTTTGTGCCCTAAAGAAAGCCTTAATCGGTTCCAATCGGGAGATCAAGAGCTTAGAAATATTTGAGGAAACATCCAATACTCCACTCTACAATCTACTCGTTACAAATCCTAATTGGAGAATTGCTTGGTGATGATGGAGAAGAGGGACGCTTGCAAACTAGAGACAAAGGGCACAAGAAGCTAAGCAAAGTAGGAAGGAAAACGAAGCTACCCTAGCATGCCTCACTCAGAAAAACATGGAATTGGAACAATGGGTCACATCACTCTCAAACCTAGTCATTCAAATTTTCAATTTCATAAGGTACCCTACGATGGAGAGAATTTAGTCGAGCCCCTCCTGCATAACAGAGACAAAGGAAAAAAAAAACACCAACATCCAAGTGGAATTTGTAGCTAATGAAACTTTGAGATATTAGTTTCTATGTTTTGTTGCTTTCTATTTCTAGTTGATCAATTTGTTAAATAGTATACCTACAATATTTGGGGTAAAAGAGAAATTTTAATTTTGACTCAACACCTCACAAAGTGAAGCCTCTCCTATATTGAGTTAGACCTACCCAATTTTGTGATCCATTTTTAATACTATTAAGATTAGGCTTAAGCGAAGTCTCCTCTAATATAAGTATAACTAATGTGGAAAAAATAAATATATCCTTCATGAAAGCAATCATTTGTCACATGTAAAAAGGAATCTCTCCTCAAGGGATACACTCCACTTAGCAAGTGTAACTCCCATCATAAATACACCATAACGTGTAAGATAAATATTTCATAACTTTGTGTTGACCAAAAACAAAAGATTTCAAGCATCATAAGTGTAAGGCATTTTTTATAGGAGTGCAAGGGAATTTCTCTCAAATGCCAAACCCATCCTGCAAGGAATCCCCTTCAACATACATGTGCTCTCTTCCTAGAAGAATCACTTGGAGCAACCAAAAAATAATAATGAATCATCCAAAGAAAAAGGGGTGCTTTGTTGGGACCATAACTTTTCACTCTGTTCTCAATTTTAGATCTTCTTTAGCTCATCGGAAAGATAATTTGCGCACTAAGTCAAATACCCAACCACTGGTCGTCAAAACCTCAAAAAATGCATGGAAATACTTGGAAAATGAGTTGAAAGTTCATAACCTAAAGACTATTAGTATCAAGACCTATTCTAAGATGACCATGACTGACCACCTAGATCAATAAAAACCAATACATGTATATTGCACTTCTCAAATTCTTAATAGTTTCATTTGTGGTTGCCTTCAAGAATTTTGAAGATTCTTGACTAGAACATAAAAACCATAACTAATTTGGCATTAGTGTTATGGTGTTTATATGATGTAGGATCGAGGTCAAATTTTATTTATTAATTAACTATTTATCAACATCTAGTGAATGGCCCCCTGATGAGGTGCCACCTGGTCAGTGTTAGAGGACAGTTGGAATGGAGCGGCAATGGGAGTTATTAACCACGGTCACTATCCCATCGGTCATAACTACTGAATGGCTCGCACCCCGCGGGTAGTAATGGTAATGCGCCTGGACAGCCCTGCAGGGTTAATGGCCCCTCGCGCAAGCCAGACCAGGCGTACCAAGCCTAGGGAGGTTGTCACCTCGGCTCTAATGGCTATCCCATCTGTCAATTCGTGATGTACTAAATGGGAAATCTCCCTGGTGAACTCATTCATTCCCCTTTGCATTTGCTCCTGCTCCTTGGCTCCTCTGAGCGTTTTCTCACCTTTTCCCTCTGCAACTTCGTCTGCTCCATTGCTCTCTCTGGCGAACTCTCTCCTTACCCTTTCACTACCCCGCTTCTCTCCCTCGACCCTCATAGAATATTTCTCTGCATTTCCCTTGGCTTTTTTACCTGCGCTTCGGCTCTTTCGATCTCTCCCGAGCGCTTTCCAACTGCCTCTGCCCTCTACCTCTCCATTTTTTCCACCATGCCAAGATAAAGGGGGAATTCTAGGAGAGGTGCATTGTACTACAACGCCTTCTCCAAGTGTGGCATAATTTCCCCCTCCCAATTAGCTCTCATTGTTGCTCGTATCTCTGTCCCCGGGCATAATATCCAGGGGCCATCAGAGCCTCCTTCGTCTCCCCCTCACTCCATCCATGCAAATTTCTCGGTTAAAGAGGAAGTGCCACCACCGAGCGAGCGCACTCCTTTTCCCACTAGTCTTCTAGCCCCCCCGAAAATCAATCCACAGGACCTAGTGTATGGTGACGCAACTGCATGGTGGAGGAGGAAATCCCCCCAAGATGGAAGGTAGAGGAGAAGACGGTGATCGCTAGCAAGGACAAGAAAGTGGAGCGGCCTTAGCTCTGTGCCAATCGACTCATGGAGGATCACCTCCAACTTATCTTTGAAATTCATCAAAAACAAGATGATCAGTTGCACTCATAGCGCATCCTCTGTCAAAGACTGGACATTATGTTTGATGCACTAGCAGACGCTCCTACGCGGACTTGATGCCCAACGTGTGGCCATAAGTACACCCCTGTCTACAACATCCACGGTCGCCCGACCAGGTTTATGTTCTTTGTTTTCTCTCGTTGCAGGCTTATGTTTTTTTATTACTCTTGTTGCAGACTAGATGATCGTAGTGACCATTTCCATACTGTCCATACAATTTTTTTCATACATCTAGGCCATACAATTTGTTCAATCAGTTTTGTTCATACAGTTTTAGCTCACGCGGTGATGCGTCAAACTTTGAGTCTCTAATGGCGGCCACTTGTTTTGGTTTCCATTTTGTGGCAGAATAGGTGGATAACACTTGGCAATGTATAGATAATAGTCGATATTAATACAAGGACCTTCTTTTTAGTTACAAAAAAAAACATCTAGTGAATGGCATTATATGAGAGTTATTTATTAATTTTGATAATCTTCCACACAATATATAGTTGGAACGATGGGCTGCTAGATTTTTTGCGTCCATCTATGTCAATGTCAACATTCCAACCCGCTCATTGATAATATACCACAATTAGTGTGTCTAAAATGTTGACACTCTCAGAGGTGGATGTTACAGCAAGATTTGCCTCACCCTATGCAAATTTGTTCAGAAGGCCTTGTTCCATTTCCCAATGCAGACTTGAAGTCCATTTTTACAAATCCCAGAGATAAAAATATTATATTTCCACATATACACGCCCTACCTATTATACAGCATGTGTATACGTAGGTTGCACCACTACATCCCGCGTACATCAGGTTTTGCGCCCAAAATTAAAAAATGGTGTCGGGTTTCCATGTCAGGTCACGAGATCCATGATCCTTGACCTTCCATATATTGGAAATGTTCTGAATCGGCCCTTCAGTTCCACTTGAAGGCTATAAATGGGCCAAATCTGAGCTATGGAAAAGAGGAGAAGAATTCAACTTTGAGAGCAAAGTTACTCTGGAGAAATTATTCACTTCATATTGAGTCTGCAACCCTTTATCATTTTAATTATGAACACATTGTTCACCCCCCAAGCTCTTCCCTACTTGATTGAAAACCTCATTTTATCTCTTATATGAGCTTGCCTTTGGTGGAGGATTGAAGTGGTGGAGGCCCAGCTGGAAGGGACTTAGTTTCTCGGTTTTGAACCATGCTGACACAGAAGTTTGTAATTCATTCACTTATACTGGTTAAATTTTAATAGAAATACTATTTTCTCGTCTAATTAATAGCTTGCAAATATTTGAATTGTTATTTCATGGGCGTATTTGTTATGAATGTTGATGGATTATGCTATTGAATGTGCTAAGATTATACAGTATCACCATATTCTTGCATTTATTGGTTGTTGAGGACAAGTTGCATGTGTATTGCTTTGAGTCAAGTGCTCAACGGTGGACTTCATCAAACTTTTGGACGAGATAGGCCTTTTATCTTCTCTTGTTAGCATATTTGTTTATATAGCATACATGAGATTAGAGTTGATTTATGCAATCATTTCCGTCTGTTGTGGTTTACCCCTATCCATAGAGATATTTTCCTTGTAACATAATTGGCGACCATACTGGGGATAGAATCTTGTTTTTGGGGTTTGGCGTGTTTTTCTCCTTTGATTTCTCTCGTTTATATTGAGTTTCTTGTCGGCTAACTGCTTGACAGCCTCTGTTCATTCTGAGTCTGAGTGTCTTGGCCTTCTCCTTAGCCTGGTTGTTTTTTAATACATATATGCAGGTTTTTACCTGGCAGTCGCGTACATACGCTTGTTGTCCTTCTGCAAGAAGCGTATATACATTCTTTTCTCCTGAACAGTCGTGTACATCACCCTTTGTTTCTTGGTTGTTGGGTTTGATGTTTGTTGGGTAAGTTTTGATGGTTGTTGAGTCTTCTTGGGTCTCTTTTATGACTGTTAGTTTCTACGGAATGATAGGAAACCTTTCTTTGGTTGAATTTTTGGGTGGTGCCTTTCTCATCATCCTTTTCATTTGATTGTCCTTGCATCTTGGGCTGGGTGTTTGATTCTTGATATCCTACTTGGTTTGTCTATGTTTACATATATTAGAATTTTTATATCAAGTTGTTGTTCAGTCCTTGCATTTTCATTCTTTTATATTGAAAATACAAAAATATTAGACATTTTACATCGATGGCATTTGATCTTTTGGGTTCTTATCATTGATCTTAGTAGATGTAAAGAAAGATTGCATGCAAGATACCAGATATATAAAATATGCAGAACAGAACTGAAATGCTAGAAATGACAGAATAACAGTAAAATATCCAGCATAATCTTCACAATACACAGAAATGATATACGAAATAGCAACAGAAATAACACTTTGATTCAAATAGCAATGTTCACAGGCCTCTTCGAGGGGGCAACCTCCAGTTGAGCAATGCTTTGTTACAATAATCTCCAAGCTAGGGTTTTCATACCCTCGACCCTTATTTATACTAAATGTATCTATTAAGAGAAGCATCTAGAGGAAGATCCTTCTAGAAGCGGAAGCTTCTATTAGGTATTCTTACATCCGCCTTATTCTATTTTATTGAAAGGTCTTATTAATATTGACCTTTATTACATCCGCCTTTATCTATTTTATTGAAAGGTATTATTAATATTGACCTTTATTACATTCGAATACATTGATCTACCTATGTGCGGGTTAGGACCTTAACATGTCCGCCCCCTTAAAAACAGCCTTGTCCTCAAGGCTTGAGATGTGGAAACTGCTGCAGAATGGTAGTTGGTTCCCAAGTGGCATATGCTGGAGTCATATATTTCCACTGTACTAGCACATCCTTGATGGTTCTCTGACGCAAGCGACGCTCCCGTTGGTCCAAAACTGCTTCTAGTTGTAGCCAAATGGATCCTTCTTCAGCTAACCCTGGAAGGTTGGTTTGAATTTGGCACCTGGTTCCAATCACCTTCTTCAAGCATGAAACATGAAAAACAGGATGTAACTTCGACTGACTGGGCAGAGCTAACTGATATGCGACTTGTCCCACACGCTTGAGAACTGTGTAAGGGCCA